>JAQSUU010000782.1:1800000-2067106 GCA_038087645.1 Saccharum hybrid cultivar R570 | reverse complement strand
GCATCAAAGGAGATGAATGCAATGAATATGTTGAAATGCAAGGTAGTCAACATTATCCAAGAAACTGTACACTACAAGCACATGTCATCTACTGCATTCTTTTCTACTACTATTATGTTAAGTTAACCTATCTTATGAAATGCTTCAAAGATACACCAAAGCTTCACTAATTTCTTAATCACACTTAAAGCAACACTTGCTTAAACCCTAAGTAATAAGCATAGGTTTGAATAGCAACATATATTTATGATGCTCCTAAAAATCTAAGAAAATTACAGTAGCATAATACTACTCTAAATAGACTACCATAAAAATTTCATGGCATTTGGATAAGTAAACTATCCTACACAAAAATGACAAGCTATGGCATAAAAATGACATGAAATTACTTTGTACTATGAAAAGTGTCAAACAATAGAATTAATATTTTTCCTAGGTTCTTCATAGCATACTATGACTGTACAAAAATTATCACATGCATGTTTTATACAAAGTTTGCTTTCTAGCAAAAATAACAAAAATCAGCCATTAAAGGTACTTGAACTACTTCTCCAAAGTTTTCCACAGCACATGCATGAAACATATTTTTCCTAGTAAGTACATGATATATGAAGATTAACAAAATTAAAAATCATATTTTTCTGATAGATATAGGATTTACTAGCTATTTTACAAGATATCAGCAATATTAAGAATTAATTAAAGCTCTACAGAAAAGTATTCCAAAAATGACATGCCATATTTTTAGATTGTAGATCTGGTTCCAAGGAATCTAGATAAATTTATTTCATAAATTTTGGAGCTGAAATGACTGCTAAGAAATTTTCCAAAGCATTTTCATCAAGAATAATAAAAGAAAATGGGAATGAATTTTTTTCATAACGGCACTGGGCCGGCCCGGGAAGTCAAGTGGCCCATGGCCGTTCTCGGCCTGGCATCACGCGCGCGGGGGAAAAATGGTCGAGCCGGCCTGCTCGGGGCGCGGCCCGCAGGCACAGCCCAGCGACGACCGTCGGGGAAAAATAGGGCGCCCTCGTCGGCGTTCGGAGCCGCGACGGCGTGGCGGTGGCCGACGGCCAACGGCCGCTTCCGTGCCCGAGCGAGAAAGGCGAGGCGCGCAACACTATCGCGTGGACACGGTGAACATCGTCGAGCAGTTCGAGAGAGATGGGGAGGAGCGGAGGCGACGGTGGCCGGAGCGCAAGCGCGGCGGCTCCGTCACGGTGGCGCGGCGGGAAGAGCTCGATTAAGCCTTACCGTAGGAAAACGAGGCAAATGAAGGTCAGTTCAGAGGAGAGAAGAAGGTGGCGGAGATTCGTGCACGAGTAATCGAGCTGCGGAGGACTGGCGTCGCCGGAACACGGCGGCGGAGGCGGAGGATGGCGGTGGTGAGCGGTGCTCCCGCTCGGGTTCTCCGGAGGAAGGAGAAAGGGAGCGAGCGAGGGAGTGAGTGGGTTGGAGACCGGATGCGCGCGGAGATTTGAGGTGAAACGCGTTGGACCACGCGCGGCCACGCGGGGTGGCGTCGCCGGCATGCGGCCACCACGCGGCGAGCGTGCTCTGCCGCGGCGACAGCGAGGCGCGGGGCGAGCGGGAAGAGGAGGAGCGGCGCGGAGGCAGGCCGGGCCGAGCGGACGCAGGCGCGCACGTGCGGGGTGGAGCTGGGCCGCTTCCAGCAGCAGGCCGAAAGCGAGGCGGCGGCCCGTTTAGGTTAGAAATTGAATTTCCATTTTCATGTTTTCAAATAATATCAAATAATTGTTTTCAAATCTCATTTTGAGCAAGAAAAGGACCTTTTCTGAAAATGACCCAAAAACAAAAGCTGCTTAGAATTTAATTCTCTACAACTTTGCTTTTAAGACCAAAGTCCAAATCTGGATAGATTTTGATTTTTAGAATAAAAGCTAATTTAGAGAGGATTTTTGAATACTTTCAAATACATTTTTAAAACAAATCTTGGCAAAACTTTGAGTGATTTAGTGGCTCCAAAAATTTTCCTTATCATTCTAAGTGATATAAAATTTTTAGTTGCACAATTTTGATGGAATGTGATTAGCACATTAATATATTACATCTCAAATATCACTTCCTAAGCTTTTATTTCACTCAAATTATAATATTAACATGTATGATTATGATGATATGAAATGCCATGCATATGATTGCCATGCAAATGCTTGCGTAACACCGGAGTGTTACAAGCGCCGCGTGGCTCCGGCGATCGCTCGCATCCGTGCCACCTCTCCCACGCGTGTCATTTGGAGAGCCCGACGCCCTCCTCTGCTCCCTCTCGGGCTCACTCCTCCCTCTCCCCAATCGCTCCCTCTTTTTTTTTTCCTCGGCACGCCATAGGTGACGAGCAGAGCTCGTGCCGTCGCTCCTCCTCTTCTGCAGCGTGCTCCCTCCGGCTCCTTCATCCTCTTCCTCCTCTATCGCCGCTCCTTCCTGTTACCGCTGTAGGCTGGCCCTCACCGCTGCTGCCTACTGGTTCGGTCAGCCGCGGAAGGCAGCCATGAGCGCGAGCCGTGGGGCGCGGCACGCGGCCTCGACCAGTCACGGGCAGGGCAGTGGCCTGCGATGGGCATGCTCTGCTGCTGCTCCTCCACAGCAGCCTCACCGACCACTTTCCCTTCATCGCCGGTGGTGACCTCGTTGATCCTTGGCTCCTCCTCCCCGGTCTCCTCCGTCCTCTGACGTCGAGAAAGAAGAAGAGGGAGTCAAATAAAAATAGAAGCTCTTTGGTGTGTTCACTTTGCATAAATACTAGACACATAGATTTACAAATGTGGGCTTAGTTGATTTCATAGAAGTCATGTGTTCACTTTGTAAAAATGTTTCCCTTTTCTTTTTCGGAATAATTATTGCATTTAAATGGCTGAACTTTGGAAAATCATGTAAAATCATAGAGAAATTGTAAATTAGCAAATGAGGACTTTTTGGAATCCTTGTAAAAGTTTCTATGCAGTGGATCTATAATATGTCATGTTTTAGTTTAAAGTTTTAGTTCTAAAAATAGATCTTTGCATTTAGGTTTTCTTTGTTAGTTATATTTGTCATTTTCATAACTGCAAATTTAGAGCTCAAACTGAAGTGAAATTTTTGTGGCATGCTACTCCTATGACGTTTGATGTGTGGTAAAAGTTTCATGAATTTTTGTGGTAGTATGAGTGAATGATTGATTCATCTTGCTCTCACATGAATTCTTGTTATAGCAATTTTTCGTTTTCATAGAGATTGATATACATGTGAAAATAGTCTAAATTTGGACAGTAGACTTTTGGGAGCATTAGTAGGGCACTGTAAATTTGGTAGAATTTATTGTGCAATTTTGATAGGTGTTCATAATTCCACCTATTTATCTAAATAAATTAAGAAAATGTATTAAAAGAATTTATTTATTAATGGATACTATGTTTTCTGGTGTTCATTAGTCATGTGTGAAATGTTGGTAAAGTTGGTTTTGTCCAATTATATGTTTGCAACATAAGTTAATAATTATTTCTTGCAAATGAAGTTTCTGGACAGATCTGGAAACTTAGCAAAGTTCTTCATGATAATGTGCTTTGTTGTGAAACTTGTTTATACAAAAGTTGTAGATAATGTATATATCTAGCTGCTGTTAAAATTTGGTGGTATTTGGCCATGTGGTTTAGGAGTTATAGCTGTTGAAAGTTGGGTTACAGAATTGCTTGCTCTCTGTCTTGTTAGACCAGTTTCTGTGTTTGTGTAAATTCGATATATTAAACTTTGGAATCATGCTGTGATGATTATAAATGAAATGTAGAGAATTTCATAAGCTTTCCATAATGTCTTCTTTCAAGTCATTTGGATTTATAAAACTCCAGATATGATTGAATTATAAAGCTACTGTTTGCTTGTCCAGAAATGGATAAATTCCAATTATAGTTATTTGCTTGTATATTGTTAAGTGTGACTTATGTCTTTGAGGGTAGTTAAGTTAAAACACATAAGATCTTGTGAAACCTTGTGTGCCATGCCTAATATGTTTGTCATCTTTTATATTAGGTTGAGAGATGTTTATTTAAGCAACATGAAGTGTCTATGCATGTGGAGTGTATTATGGTGTTTGACTGGCTTACTATATGTGATGCTCTGTCCATATAGGTACGCTAGCAGAAACATGTGAAGAAAATAGCGTTGGAGCCAAACCCAAAGACGGTGTTGGTGGATCCATCCCGAAGGTAGAAGGACCAGACAAGTGATAGATTGAGGGAATACTCGCCAAGCGGGTTTTATCTGACATACTCTAACTTGAGTCGGATCTCAGGCAAGCCCCGGAGCATTATAAGTCTCCTACCTTCAAAGCAATTAATTCTATATATGTTATAAGTATTGTTGCATTAAGTGGTAGGAGTTGGTTGAAAACCTTGCTGCATTATATCATTCCTTGTCCAGATATATGAATCCTTGAATCCTACATAGATGAGGACCGAGTAGATGCTTAGCCCTGCTTTAAGCGGTAGAAGTCAGGTAATTTCCTGTCACCTGCGAGATATAGGGATATTCATATATGGCACGGTTGGCTATATTTGCTATCGTGGAAAGGAACCATGTGTTAATAAAATAAAATGAGACCGGGCGAGATGATGATAGTGAAGCGACAAGGCATGGAGGTCTTGGGTGTGAATCTATCCCCGTCTAAGTTGTTTAAGGACCGATTCGCTGTACGTCCTTGAGTCATGTTGAACGCAGTCTAACACTTAGTTGGCCGGATAAGCCGTTCCGACCGCGAAGCCGAGTAATGTGATTCAGGGCGGGAATCGAATGGTAGGTTGCTTCTTGGAGGAGAGAAAGGTTGTGCTTGGGGACATTGGCGTGAGACCAAGGGGGGTTAGAGTCCCTATCACCTGGTAGAGTGTCGCCCTTGGGGTCGCGACATCATTCGGACCCGCGATTCCTGAATCTTATGAAAAGGTGGCTTGTGCGACCCTGGCAGGGGCCTGCGCGGTGAGTGTTAGAAATACCCCTCCAGCTGGATAGGAATTCGATTTGAATCGCTGTCGCTCCCGGTTAGTGAGCACTTGACTTGAGCAGCGGCAACGTAGATTCCATTAAATTGAACGGATGGTTAATTGGATCACGATAGAAAGATTGCCTCAATTTATACCTGCTATGGTTAATATTGTTTGCTCCTAATAAAGTGAGTGCTCTAGTATAGGTGCTAATATAGATGACAGGTTAATGATGATTAACTTGATGCTTAAGCATTAATGATTACTTATCTGTATTAAGCTTTTATGCAAAATGTTGTTAAGCTAGCCCCACTTTATATTAGCCTTGCATGATCCTTGGTGTCACCTTATTTCTGGTTTCTGACGGGTAAGTCTAGCTGAGTACCTTCTTGTACTCAGGGTTTTATCCCCACTTGTTGCAGGTTGTGACGTATCATGGCGGCTGCAAGAGTTGGTTGACTCCTGCCATAGTGGCGGAGTGTGATCACAGGAGTGATCCATCTAAGTTATCTTATCTCTAATGCTTTTGTTGGAAGTCGACCGTGGTACTGGCATGTATTTGAAATAAGAATAATGTTAGTTTCAAATTACTTTGCTTCTGCTACTTTTCAATGTAAGTTCTAATAACTATGTTGAACTCCGATGTATATTGAATTACTTGCGAAATGGTTGTAACATGTGACTTGTAAGTGTGAGTTGTGAGAGCATGACCGTACAACCTGCGGTATAGGGGAGAGCAAGTTTTGGTTACTGGATTATTTACATGTTACACACATGTATATATGAAGGTACTTAATTATGGGAGAATGATGATTCGGGTAGTTTTGGTACTACATGTACGTATACAGGGGTATATGTATATGGGAGTGCTTAAAATTTCACCTTCCTGTTTTCTTTGTGTGCTATATTTGGGGGAATGTTGGGCTGCAATGAAACTTTTCTGCAGGTACGCTAACCATGAATGCGTAAGTCGAATGTAGTTGACGACTAGCTATATATCGAGAGAGTGTGTTATGCCACCGACATAGAACGTGATCGCCACCTTAGGTTGGCAATCTTGTGAGGACAAATAGGACGAAGCATGCATCATCTTGATTGTTGTTTTATGCATAGCTATGCTCCTCTCACCCTTATTCTATATTAAGTAACTTGTGATTGATGTTATGTACTATCTTCCTTGTGTGGAGTTAGACATGAATGCCTTGTTCAATGTTACTTGAATAGAAAGTGCTTGAGAAAAGTGTGTGTTTAGCCTTGCTAGAAATAATTATGGTTACATGTTTGAACCTATAGATGCCCTCTAGTTTAGCCAAGTGGTGGATATGTTGTTCCTACAAGTTTTTGAAAATGTTGTAGACCTCACTTAAGTAAATTGGATTCTCATGAGTGAATTAAATGGGGTTGGTCTAAGGTAACAAAAGTTAGAGCTACTAGAATAACATGTTTGTACGCTCCCTTGTTAAGTAGAACAAAGGCAAGCTTTATTTTCCTTGTCAAATGTTGGCTGCTAGAACGTTTTCTGTTGTAGTGATGCTTTTGTGGTTATATTGTTGTTTTCTGTAGTTATGGAAAATACCAAAGTTGTAGCTAACTTACTCATCTAGCTTGTCCTAAAATTTCATGACCCTAGGCCTTATGGTTTGAGAGTTATAACTTTTAAAAGTTTACTATCAGGTTTTGCTTATGCTCTGAGTAGATCTGAATGTTTGATTTGTTTGACCTATGTTCATAAGGAATCATATCTTGGAGATAATGGAAGAAGTGTAGTACTTTTTCTAAGCTTTCCAAAATGTCCTATAGCACTAATTTTGGTGGTCTAAATCTCTACTTATGAGCTTGTAAAGTGGAATGACAGAATCTGGCCAAATCTAGGCAGAGATGTCTTCCTTGTCTTGTTTGGCCTTGTTAGATATAGAATCATATTAATATGATAATAAGAAAGTTATAGAAAACTTAATAATCTTTACATAAAGTGAAGGCTCAGCCTTGTTGTGTCCCTAGAACTCCAGTTATGCATTTTTGAAGTTCTTGTCAGTTTTCTGTCCATATTGGTATAGATCTGAAACATCAGCATGCTTGACCATGCTAACCTGTGATTTAGCTGTTGGTATGAATAACTAAAGTGTAGTAATCTTCTTAAGCTATCTAGAAAGTATAGGATCACCTCTATAGAAGGTCTACAACCTCAGTTATGGTTGAAACAAGTAACCACTGTGCTGCTGTCCAGATTCTATGCACATGTTAAGTTAGTCAGCTTAGTTAGTTCGTGCTTGAGATGAATGCATATTTTAGGTGAGCCTTGTGCTTTGGATTGGTTGCTTAAGCTCAATCATTTGAATTTTCTCAGATGTCTGCTTGACTGATGTTGTATGTATGAGTGTTATCTAGGTAGTGCCATAGTTGTCACCTCGTTTGTCCTCGGTAAGCATGCGAGTGTCGAATAGCTTTATCTTAGGGCAACACTCGAGTTACGTGAAATGATCACTTGGTGTTGTCTGCAATTAGGTTCTCTCTCTTAGGAGACTGAGCCTGTAGACTTGGTGGTTCGCCCTTGAATATTTGTATCCATGCCTTTGCTTAACCGAAAGTCCAAAGTTTAGTTCTCCTATATGTTTGCATAAGCCGCGGATGTTTTGCAACCCTTTTTGTGAAGACCTTTATCGGCTGACCAACCAAGTTAACTTTTATCAACGCTAGCCTTTGACCATGGTTCGTACATTGCCAGTTGTGGAGACCGCACCCAAATTTATGTTGGACCTCCCGGTTGCCTCTCCCAAAGGTTAGCTAATGCGACGAAACGTCTTTTTGTTGTGGCCTCTAAATCGTGTGCTTGCAAATTCGTGCATCTACCTTATCAACTCAATCTATGACTACATATCGGTTTTCGCCTTGAAATTTGCTTAATTCGTCTCCAACCTTCCCAATTCTCGGAATGTTTATTAATCTTGATCTCATGTTGTTGCTCAGCATGAATGAATCTCCTATTAATCTTTTATCTGGTACTCCCCTCGGTGGACGCAAGTCGTACATAGAATTTAAGCATGAGCCTCTTGCTCAGTTATCCTTGGCAATTGCGTGTTGTTCTCTTGTGCTATATTTTGGTCTTCGGATCATTTTCGTGTTGATTTTAAACCTTGTGACTACCTTTGTTTCCTATCCCTTCTTGGATGGCGCTTGTTCTTATAGCCCATTGGTGCCACTTGAAATTTCACTTTCGTTATGCGTTTAGTATTGGTGTTATGAGTAGCCGCTGATGGTGCCGCGACGAAACCAAGGGCCTCCTGTGGCTACAGACACATGGCTGGCTACTTGGCACGCGCTGGTATCACGGTTTCTAGTCATGATCCATTATGAAACGACAGTCGATGTGTTATTTTCTCGTGTTCCTTGGTTATCTCTACAGATTGTATCGTAAGATCCATATCTTAGACCGAAAGTAGTGGAGTTTCCTTCTGAAGTTTCTGAGAGGATAACCTTTGAAGAACTGAATACTGACATAAACATTAACAGACTGCAATAGGTGGTAGACAAGTGACTCTACTTAGTTGTCCCAGTATTGACGAACGTCATCGGGTGAGCAAAGTATCTCATTCCTGTTGGATAAAAAGGACATACAACACTTACTACTGGACAAGTCATCCATTGGATAAGACTCTATCATCACATTATGCAAGTTTTAACCTTTATATGCATAATGGCCATACAATCGAAATCAACCATCTCTAGTGTGACTCTTTATTTGTTAACTTCGATGGCAACCATCTGTTCTGCATCGACCACAGTTGTGGCTATCAAGAGTAAAGGTTTAGAACTTTTTAGTGTTGAGAGACAACTAATTAGTTACCATTAGGAAGGTTAATCTCCAGCTAGGTAATGACCCCTTGGTAGCTACAAAGACTATGTCTCATGGAATGAGGTTGAGCAAGAAAACAACAAAACCACTCAACACTGCAAGTACCACTTTCTTCGACAGACCTTGTATTACCAAGTCAAATTTAGCTTGGACAATCACACAGATAGTGCAAGGTGTTCTATCAACTAAAGTGAAGAATTAGAGAAAGCATGCCCTAGTTTCAATTAGCATCCTTGTGCCCTTAGGTGCCACAAACAGTTTGTCCATAACTTTATTGGATGAAGTGTCGAGGAATATTCTGAAGCGGTTCCTTATCCTTGTAGAAATGATCTCTAGGCGGAGTATGCATTTTGCCTTGCAAAAAGTAACCCGCAAGTTCAAAGCTTGTGCATCATTGGATTGGCATATAAATTAATGGTCGAGATCTGCTGTTGGATGGCCCTTTTGAGGTCCCACAGATACTTGTTTACACTCTTTCATTTGCTTTTTGTTTCTCATATCCCCAATGTACGAGCAGCCTTGGTTTCTGCAAATCAATTTATATCATCGTGAATCAAAAAGCTATTTGAAAAGTGTCAAACAACAGATTTCCCATCTTAGAGCTGTTGTATGACCCTAAAGAGGAAGCCTCATGGTGAAAGGTTGGCCTGACGAAGTTGCTACGCTGCAAATCAACTAAACTTATAGTGCAACTAAGTCACAAAAGAAAAATTTTACTCAATCACTTGGTGGTAGACTACTCCCTGCGGTTAAGTGAATAATTACAACTTTTGTTGTCCTTAAGGCCTCGCTACATCTTTCTTTGGTACTAATTTTCCAATGATGACATACTTTAGTACCTTATAAATGTTTTTACCCAAGAGGTTGCATCTGCTTCAACCCAGATAACTGTTGTCTTTGGATAAAAGAATCTTTTAGATAGCTGTTGGCAGAAATACGAAGCCGACAAAGTCAGCTATCACATTCACTAAACCCTCAACAGACTCAGATAATACAGTGTTGTCATCAGAGAAAGAGAACTGCACACATGGAATAGTGAGTAGCTTTCCATTAGTTGGTGTCTAAATGAACGAATATTTCCGACCAACATAGACCTTGTCTATTGGTTAGTCAGTACCCTATGGCCTCAGAGAATATTTGTCGTCTATGATCTCACCCATTTGGAAGGTTGCGCTCAAGCCATTTTGGTAGAAGGCTACTTTTCAAACTTTGTGAACATAGAGTCATTTCAACGAGTATACTTCTGAAGATTTCGGTCTAGTGTAAAGTTCATATGGCCGATGTTGTGATTCACTAAAAGAATTAAATACTTGTTAGTGGTTTGCTCATGGACCAAACGATCTCCGTACATTGAGAATGCAGTACTGTGTTATCTGGGATTCCTCCCAAAGTAACAATGCTTCCTAGAAGTCAATGAAGGAAATTCTTCAGACAAATTTTACCATAAAGAGCAAGTATCAGAAAGTGCCTTTGACCAAATTAGTTCCACCAATGTCAAAGCTTTGTAGCCGAATGCTATAGCGGATGATGGGAACTAGATAACATGCCTCTCTCCTTAAAAAGGTCTTCCATTCCGAATCTCGGGACCCGATTCTTTTAAGGGGGGAGGGCTGTAACACCCTAGGTGTTTGTCAATCACTAAGCAGTGGATTTGAGCTTAAACATGACAGATTAAGTGGAGATGATAATGTCAAAGTCAAACCTATGGGGATAAGCCCTAACCTAAACTTGGATATTGCACCCTCGCTTACATATAGGCTCAATTAAAGATATATGCTTGGGTGTTGTTATCAAAGTATCGTCACATGTCTCACATCAATAACTATCTATATTGATGCCTAGAAAAGTTTCATGGAGTTTGGAATCAAAAAGTCACATGAAATGATAAGTTACATGCTTGTTTGGATTATAACTGAAACATACTTTTAAAACCAGGAAACATGTTTTACATTCCATGTGAACTAGTGTTTATGCAACATACAAATGCAACATGTGCAACACATCTAGGACACATGTGGAACAACCTAGTGAAACATGTGTAGCATGTACCTTGCAACAACACTATGAAACAAGTGAAATAGAGCTTTGAAACAAGCATTTTAAATGTAGTGATTCCTATGTTTCAATGCATGTGAGGCCTATATTCTTGTGCAACCTATGCATGGTGTGTATGTTTAGCCTCTACAACCCCTTAACTACACTTAGGACACTTAATGGAACAATGTTCATGTTAATCATTTTGCCTAAATATGCTTCTAAGTGATGGTTGACCATGTATGGGCCCTATAACACTTTTGTTTGACCAAATAGAAAGTATAGCTTAGATTGCTTGCATGGTTGTGCACTCTTAAGCAAAGTTGTAGTAAATTTTATAAGGAACAAAAGTTGTTTTACGACCTTGAGCTAGAAATGTGCACAACATGCTCAAAAGTGGCTTACAAGTCAGTTTTCACTACTGTTCACTACTTAGAAAATTGGCTAAGTCATTACTGCAGTTTCAGTTTACACGTGCCCCTGTTTGACAGCTTGTAGTTTAAAATCTAGGCCAAACCAGACCAAAACCATATAAGCAATGTTGGATCACTCATGTAGCTCTACACTTTTCATTACTTGAGTTTTCGCTAACTCGAATCGTATTAGGAGATGGATGGGGACGAAAATGGAGTTTTAGTCGGCTTGCAACTAAACTGCAGTATTCAGTTTCGGGTACCCATATTTGGAGCCTCTTATCTTCCTAACCAGGCTTATCTAGACAAAGGTTATTTAACAAAAGTTGTAGTACATATCATGAGGAATAAACTTTATTATATGGGACAGAGCTAGTTCAGTTTCTAGATTGGTCAAATCAAGCTCACAAAATCGAATCCAGTGCTGTTTTCAGGATTCGAAAATCAGCTAAGTCTGGGATGACTGAATTTCTGGATTCTGTTTCCATGTACCTATATTTAGAGAATTGTAGTTTGCAAACCATTTGGAATCTAGCCAAAATCCTTTAGTAAAAGATGGAGTGCTCTTATAGCTCTATGTATTGGTGAAATCGGTTGATCAAATCATCAAACGGTTTAGGAGATACGAAGTGGAGAAAATGCAGTTTCAGTCGGTTTGAAATTGGATTCAGTTTTCAAGTTTCGGGTACCCTCCTTCGTAGCCTTTTATCTCATAAACCAAGCCAAATCAATCAAAGGTCCCTTAACCAAAGTTATAGTATACATGTAGCTCTATACAAAGGTGAAATCGGTTAAACAAACCATCCACTGGTTAGAGAGTTGCAGTGGGGAGAAGATCGCTGTTTCAGTTGATTTATGCGGTGGTATTAGTTCCTGACATTTTGAATCTGAACGCCTTTAGCAGGGCATCGGGGATGACCAGCCACAGGCACGCAGCGCCGCGTGGCTCCGGCGATCGCTTGCATGCGTGCCACCTCTCCCACGCGTGTCATTTGGAGAGCCCGACGCCCTCCTCTGCTCCCTCTCGGGCTCACTCCTCCCTCTCCCCAATCGCTCCCTCTTTTTTTTTCCTCGGCACGCCATAGGTGACGAGCAGAGCTCATGCCGTCGCTCCTCCTCTTCTGCAGCGTGCTCCCTCCGGCTCCTTCATCCTCTTCCTCCTCTATCGCCGCTCCTTCCTGTTACCGCTGTAGGCTGGCCCTCACCGCTGCTGCCTACTAGTTCGGTCAGCCACAGAAGGCAGCCATGAGCGCGAGCCGTGGGGCGTGGCATGCGGCCTCGACCAGTCACGGGCAGGGCAGTGGCCTGCGGTGGGCATGCTCTGCTGCTGCTCCTCCGCAGCAGCCTCACCGGCCACTTTCCCTTCGTCGCCGGTGGTGACCTCGTTGATCCTCGGCTCCTCCTCCCCGGTCTCCTCCGTCCTCTGACGTCGAGAAAGAAGAAGAGGGAGTCAAATAAAAATAGAAGCTCTTTGGTGTGTTCACTTTGCATAAATACTAGACACATAGATTTACAAATGTGGGCTTAGTTAATTTCATAGAAGTCATGTGTTCACTTTGTAAAAATGTTTCCCTTTTCTTTTACGGAATAATTATTGCATTTAAATGGCTGAACTTTGGAAAATCATGTAAAATCATACAAAAATCGTAAATTAGCAAATGAGGACTTTTTGGAATCCTTGTAAAATTTGCTATGCAGTGGATCTATAATATGTCATGTTTTAGTTTAAAGTTTTAGTTCTAAAAATAGATCTTTGCATTTAGGTTTTCTTTGTTAGTTATATTTGTCATTTTCATAACTGCAAATTTAGAGCTCAAACTGAAGTGAAATTTTTGTGGCATGCTACTCCTTTGATGTTTGATGTGTGGTAAAAGTTTCATGAATTTTTGTGGTAGTACGAGTGAATGATTGATTCATCTTGCTCTCACATGAATTCTTGTTATAGCAATTTGTCTTTTTCATAGAGATTGATATGCATGTGCAAATAGTCTAAAATTTGGACAGTAGACTTTTGGGAGCATTGGTAGGACACTGTAAATTTGGTAGAATTTATTGTGCAATTTTGATAGGTGTTCATAATTCCACCTATTTATCTAAATAAATTAAGAAAATGTATTAAAAGAATTTATTTAGTAATGGATACTATGTTTTCTGGTGTTCATTAGTCATGTGTGAAATGTTGGTAAAGTTGGTTTTGTCCAATTATATGTTTGCAACATAAGTTAATAATTATTTCTTGCAAATGAAGTTTCTGGACAGATCTGGAAACTTGGCAAAGTTCTTCATGATAATGTGCTTTGTTGTGAAACTTGTTTATACAAAAGTTGTAGATGATTTATATATCTAGCTGCTGTTAAAATTTGGTGGTATTTGGCCATGTGGTTTAGGAGTTATAGCTGTTGAAAGTTGGGTTACAGAATTGCTTGCTCTCTGTCTTGTTAGACCAGTTTCTGTGTTTGTGTAAATTCGACATATTAAACTTTGGAATCATGCTGTGATGATTATAAATGATATGTATAGAATTTCATAAGCTTTCCATAATGTCTTCTTTCAAGTCATTTGGATTTATAAAACTCCAGATATGATTGAATTATAAAGCTACTGTTTGCTTGTCCAGAAATGGATAAATTCCAATTATAGTTGTTTGCTTGTATATTGTTAAGTGTGACTTATGTCTTTGAGGGTAGTTAAGTTAATACACATGAGATCTTGTGAAACCTTGTGTACCATGCCTAATATGTTTGTCATCTTTTATATTAGGTTGAGAGATGTTTATTTAAGCAACATGAAGTGTCTATGCATGTGGAGTGTATTATGGTGTTTGTCTGGCTTACTATATGTGATGCTCTGTCCATTATACTTTCATGTATTCATGCACTTGCATCTTGCATCTCATATAGGTACGCTAGCAGAAACGTGTGAAGAAAATGGCGTTGGAGTCAAACCCAAAGACGGTGTTGGTGGATCCATCCCGAAGGTAGAAGGACCAGACAAGTGATAGATTGAGGGAATACTCGCCAAGCGGGTTTTATCTGACATACTCTAACTTGAGTCAGATCCTAGGCAAGCCCCGGAGCATTATAAGTCTCCTACCTTCAAAGCAATTAATTCTATATATGTTATAAGTATTGTTGCATTAACTGGTAGGAGTTGGTTGAAAACCTTGCTGCATTATATCATTCCTTGTCCAGATATATGAATCCTTGAATCCTACATAGACGAGGATCGAGTAGATGCTTAGCCCTGCTTTAAGCGGTAGAAGTCAGGTGATTTTCTGTCACGTGCGAGATATAGGGATATTCATATATGGCACGGTTGGCTATATTTGCTATCGTGGAAAGGAACCATGTGTTAATAAAATGAAATGAGACCGGGCGGGATGATGATAGTGAAGCGACAAGGCATGGAGGTCTTGGGTGTGAATCTATCCCCGTCTGAGTCGTTTAAGGACCGATTCGCTGTACGTCCTTGAGTCATGTTGAACGCAGTCTAACACTTAGTTGGCTGGATAAGCCGTTCCGACCGCGAAGCCGAGTAATGTGATTTAGGCCGGGAATCGAATGGTAGGTTGCTTCTTGGAGGAGAGAAAGGATGTGCTTGGGGACATTGGCGTGAGACCAAGGGGGGTTAGAGTCCCTATCACCTGGCAGAGTGTCGCCCTTGGGGTCGCGACATCATTCAGACCTGCGATTCCTGAATCATATGAAAAGGGGGCATGCGCGGTGAGTGTTAGAAATACCCCTCCAGCTGGATAGGAATTCGATTTGAATCGCCGTCGCTCCCGGTTAGTGAGCACTTGACTTGAGCAGCGGTAACGTAGATTCCATTAAATTGAACGGATGGTTAATTGGATCACGATGGAAAGATTGCCTCAATTTATACCTGCTATGGTTAATATTGTTTGCTCCTAATAAAGTGAGTGCTCTAGTACAGGTGCTAATATAGATGACAGGTTAATGATGATTAACTTGATGCTTAAGCATTAATGATTACTTATCTGTATTAAGCTTTTATGCAAAATATTGTTAAGCTAGCCCCACTTTATATTAGCCTTGCATGATCCTTGGTGTCACCTTATTTCTGGTTTCTAACGGGTAAGTCTAGCTGAGTACCTTCTTGTACTCAGGGTTTTATCCCCACTTGTTGCAGGTTGTGACATATCATGGCGGCTGCAATAGTTGGTTGACTCCTGCCGTAGTGGCGGAGTGTGATCATGGGCGTGATCCATCTAAGTTATCTTATCTCTAATGCTTTTGTTGGAAGTCGACCGTGGTACTGGCATGTATTTGAAATAAGAATAATGTTAGTTTCAAATTACTTTGCTTCCGCTACTTTTCAATGTAAGTTCTAATAACTATGTTGAACTCCGATGTATATTGAATTACTTGCGAAATGGTTGTAACATGTGACTTGTTATGTTGAATCACTACGATCTTGGCTTGTATGTTGGTTGGTTTGAAATCCCTCGTGATTTCATTGGACTACCGGAGTTATATGGGCTCAAGTGCGAGAATTTGATCACTCCGGTGATTGTTTTTGTACTTGTGCTCTTATAATTTGGATGGTTCCGTTACAGCTAGCATCGGAGCAAGATTCAACATTAAACTTGTCGTATGTGTATTTAAAACCAAGGATTTGTTTTATAAAATCAGTTTTATCAACTTATAGCTATATATAGGTTTGTGAAATCTGAATTCTAAACCTAAGTATGCCAGTGTTCAATTTCCTTATACCCATATAAGGATTATTAGGTGGCTTATATAAGTACTAACTTGGGGGTTTTTCATTTATGCATCTGCGCCCAGGCCAAGGTATGTATGTGTGATAACTCTCCCACACTATGCTACCCGGTGTGTTAGATTGGTGGTAGCCTTCATATATGAAATAGCCATATATGTTGCTAGTTTACTTTTATGCAACGTCGCACCTACGCTCAGGTAAGTGTGAGTTGTGAGAGCATGACCGTACAACCTGCGGTCTAGGGGAGAGCTAGTTTTGGTTACTGGATTATTTACATGTTACACACATGTATATATGAAGGTACTTAATTATGGGAGATTGATGATTCGGGTAGTTTTGGTACTACATGTACGTATACAGGGGTATATGTATATGGGAGTGCTTAAAATTTCACCTTCCTGTTTTCTTTGTGTGCTATATTTGGGGGAATGTTGGGCTGCAATGAAACTTTTCTGCAGGTACGCTAACCACGAATGCGTAAGTCGAATGTAGTTGACGACTAGCTATATATCGAGAGAGTGTGTGTTATGCCACCGACATAGAACGTGATCGCCACCTTAGGTTGGCAATCTTGTGAGGACAAATAGGACGAAGCATGCATCATCTTGATTGTTGTTTTATGCATAGCTATGCTCCTCTCACCCTTATTCTATATTAAGTAACTTGTGATTGATGTTATGTACTATCTTCCTTGTGTGGAGTTAGACATGAATGCCTTGTTCAATGTTACTTGAATAGAAAGTGCTTGAGAAAAGTGTGTGTTTAGCCTTGCTAGAAATAATTATGGTTACATGTTTGAACCTATAGATGCCCTCTAGTTTAGCCAAGTGGTGGATATATTGTTCCTACAAGTTTTTGAAAATGATGTAGACCTCACTTAAGTAAATTGGATTCTCATGAGTGAATTAAATGGGGTTGGTCTAAGGTAACAAAAGTTAGAGCTACTAGAATAACATGTTTGTACGCTCCCTTGTTAAGTAGAACAAAGGCAAGCTTTGTTTTCCTTGTCAAATGTTGGCTGCTAGAACGTTTTCTGTTGTAGTGATGCTTTTGTGGTTATATTGTTGTTTTCTGTAGTTATGGAAAATACCAAAGTTGTAGCTAACTTACTCATCTAGCTTGTCCTAAAATTTCATGACCCTAGGCCTTATGGTTTGAGAGTTATAACTTTTAAAAGTTTACTATCAGGTTTTGCTTATGCTCTGAGTAGATCTGAATGTTTGATTTGTTTGACCTATGTTCATAAGGAATCATGTCTTGGAGATAATGGAAGAAGTGTAGTACTTTTTCTAAGCTTTCCAAAATGTCCTATAGCACTAATTTTGGTGGCCTAAATCTCTACTTATGAGCTTGTAAAGTGGAATGACAGAATCTGGCCAAATCTAGGCAGAGATGTCTTCCTTGTCTTGTTTGGCCTTGTTAGATATAGAATCATCTTAATATGATAATAAGAAAGTTATAGAAAACTTAATAAGCTTTACATAAAGTGAAGGCTCAGCCTTGTTGTGTCCCTAGAACTCCAGTTATGCATTTTTGAAGTTCTTGTCAGTTTTCTGTTCATATTGGTATAGATCTGAAACATCAGCATGCTTGACCATGCTAACCTGTGATTTAGTTGTTGGTATGAATAACTAAAGTGTAGTAATCTTCTTAAGCTGTCTAGAAAGTATAGGATCACCTCTATAGAAGGTCTACAACCTCAGTTATGGTTGAAACAAGTAACCACTGTGCTGCTGTCCAGATTCTATGCACATGTTAAGTTAGTCACCTTAGCTAGCGTTTATTTTGAGCTAAACTTGTAGTTAGTTCGTGCTTGAGATGAATGCGTATTTTAGGTGAGCCTTGTGCTTTGGATTGGTTGCTTAAGCTCAATCGTTTGAATTTTCTCAGATGTCTGCTTGACTGATGTTGTATGTATGAGTGTTATCTTGGTAGTGCCATAGTTGTCACCTCGTTTGTCCTCGGTAAGCATGCGAGTGTCGAATAGCTTTATCTTAGGGCAACACTCGAGTTACGTGAAATGATCACTTGGTGTTGTCTGCAATTAGGTTCTCTCTCTTAGGAGACTGAGCCTGTAGACTTGGTGGTTCGCCCTTGAATGTTTGTATCCATGCCTTTGCTTAACCAAAAGTCCAAAGTTTAGTTCTCCTATATGTTTGCATAAGCCGCGGATGTTTTGCAACCCTTTTTGTGAAGACCTTTATCGACTGACCAACCAAGTTAACTTTTATCAACGCTAGCCTTTGACCATGGTTCATACATTGCCAGTTGTGGAGACCGCACCCAAATTTATGTTGGACCTCCCGGTTGCCTCTCTCAAAGGTTAGCTAATGCGACGAAACGTCTTTTTGTTGTGGCCTCTAAATCGTGTGCTTGCAAATTCGTGCATCTACCTTATCAACTCAATCTATGACTACATATCGGTTTTTGCCTTGAAATTTGCTTAATTCTTCTCCAACCTTCCCAAGTCTTGGAATATTTATTAATCTTGATCTCATGTTGTTGCTCAGCATGAATGAATCTCCTATTAATCTTTTATCTGGTACTCCCCTCGGTGGACGCAAGACGTACGTAGAATTTAAGCAAGAGCCTCTTGCTCAGTTATCCTTGGCAATTGCGTGATGTTCTCTTGTGCTATATTTTTGTCTTCGGATCATTTTCGTGTTGATTTTAAACCTTGTGACTACCTTTGTTTCCTATCCCTTCTTGGATGGCGCTTGTTCTTACAGCCCATTGGTGCCACTTGAAATTTCACTTTCGTTATGCGTTTAGTATTGGTGTTATGAGTAGCCGCTGATGGTGCCCGCGACGAAACCAAGGGCCTCCTGTGGCTGCAGACACATGGCTGGCTACTTGGCACGCGCTGGTATCACGGTTTCTAGTCATGATCCATTATGAAATGACAGTCGATGTGTTATTTTCTCGTGTTCCTTGGTTATCTCTACAGATTGTATCGTAAGATCCATATCTTAGACCAAAATTAGTGGAGTTTCCTTCTGAACTTTCTAAGAGGATAACCTTTGAAGAACCGAATACTGACATAAACATTAACAAACTACAATAGGTGGTAGACAAGTGACTCTACTTAGTTGTCCCAGTATTGACGAACGTCATCGGGTGAGCAAAGTATCTTATTCCTGTTGGATAAAAAGGACATACAACACTTACTACTGGACAAGTCATCCATTAGATAAGACTCTATCATCACATTATGCAAGTTTTAAGCTTTATATGCATAATGGCCATACAATCGAAATCAACCATCTCTAGTGTGACTCTTTATCTGTTAACTTCGATGGCAACCATCTGTTCTGCATCGACCACAATTGTGGCTATCAAGAGTAAAGGTTTAGAACTTTTTAGTGTTGAGAGACAACTAATTAGTTACCATTAGGAAGGTTAATCTCCAGCTAGGTAATGACCCCTTGGTAGCTACGAAGACTATGTCTCATGGAACGAGGTTGAGCAAGAAAACAACAAAACCACTCAACACTGCAAGTACCACTTTCTTCGACAGACCTTGTATCACCAAGTCAAATTTAGCTTGGACAATCACACAGATAGTGCAAGGTGTTCTATCAACTAAAGTGAAGAATTAGAGAAAGCATGCCCTAGTTTCAATTAGCATCCTTGTGCCCTTAGGTGCCACAAATAGTTTGTCCATAACTTTATTGGACGAAGTGTCGAGGAATATTCAGAAGCGGTTCCTTATCCTTGTAGAAATGATCTCTAGGCGGAGTATGCATTTTGCCTTGCAAAAAGTAACCCGCAAGTTCAAAGCTTGTGCATCATTGGATTGGCATGTAAATTAATGGTCGAGATCTGCTGTTGGATGGCCCTTTTGAGGTCCCCACAAATACTTGTTTACACTCTTTCATTTGCTTTTGCTTTCTCGTATCCCCAATGTACGAGCAGCCTTGGTTTCTGCAAATCAATTTATACCATCGTGAATCAAAAAGCAATTTGAAAAGTGTCAAACAACAGATTTCCCATCTTAGAGCTGCTGTATGACCCTAAAGAGGAAGCCTCATGGTGAAAGGTTGGCCTGACGAAGTTGCTACGCTGCAAGTCAACTCAACATATAGTGCAACTAAGTCACAAAGGA
This sequence comes from Saccharum hybrid cultivar R570, assembly GCA_038087645.1. NCBI lineage: Eukaryota > Viridiplantae > Streptophyta > Magnoliopsida > Poales > Poaceae > Saccharum > Saccharum hybrid cultivar. Next base: position 2,046,988 of record JAQSUU010000782.1, on the reverse strand, counting down.
AAAATTTTACTCAATCGCTTGGTGGTAGACTACTCCCTGTGGTTAAGTGAATAATTACAACTTTTGTTGTCCTTAAGGCCTCGCTACATCTTTCTTTGGTACTAATTTTCCAATGATGACATACTTTAGTACCCTTATAAATGTTTTTACCCAAGAGGTTGCATCTGCTTCAACCCATATAACTGTTGTCTTTGGATAAAAGAATCTTTTAGATAGCTGTTGGCAGAAATACGAAGCCGACAAAGTCAGCTATCACATTCACTAAACCCTCAACAGACTCAGATAATACAGTGTTGTCATCAGAGAAAGAGAACTGCACACATGGAATAGTGAGTAGCTTTCCATTAGTTGGTTTCTAAATGAACGAATATTTCTGACCAACATAGACCTTGTCTATTGGTTAGTCAGTACCCTATGGCCTTAGAGAATATTTGTCGTCTATGATCTCACCCATTTGGAAGGTTGCGCTCAAGCCATTTTGGTAGAAGGCTACTTTTCAAACTTTGTGAACATAGAGTCATTTCAACGAGTATACTTCTGAAGATTTCGGTCTAGTGTAAAGTTCATATGGCCGATGCTGTGATTCACTAAAAGAATTAAATACTTGTTAGTGGTTCGCTCATGGACCAAACGATCTTCGTACATTGAGAATGCAATACTGTGTTATCTGGGATTCCTCCCAAAGTAACAATGCTTCCTAGAAGTCAATGAAGGAAATTCTTCAGACAAATTTACCATAAAGAGCAAGTATCAGAAAGTGCCTTTGACCAAATTAGTTCCACCAATGTCAAAGCTTTGTAGCCGAATGCTATAGCGGATGATGGGAACTAGATAACGTGCCTCTCTTCCTTAAAAAGGTCTTCCATTCCGAATCTCGGGACGCGATTCTTTTAAGGGGGGAGGGCTGTAACACCCCAGGTGTTTGTCAATCACTAAGCAGTGGATTTGTGCTTAAACATGACAGATTAAGTGGAGATGACAATGTCAAAGTCAAACCTATGGGGATAAGCCCGAACCTAAACTTGGATATTGCACCCTCGCTTACATATAGGCTCAATTAAAGATATATGCTTGGGTGTTGTTATCAAAGTATCGTCACATGTCTCACATCAATAACTATCTATATTGATGCCTAGATAAGTTTCATGGAGTTTGGAATCAAAACGTCACATGAAATGATAAGTTACATGCTTGTTTGGATTATAACTGAAACATACTTTTGAAACTAGGAAACATGTTTTACATTCCATGTGAACTAGTGTTTATGCAACATACAAATGCAACATGTGCAACACAACCTAGTGAAACATGTGTAGCATGTACCTTGCAACAACACTATGAAACAAGTGAAATAGAGCTTTGAAACAAGCATTTTAAATGTAGTGATTCCTATGTTTCAATGCATGTGAGGCCTATATTCTTGTGCAACCTATGCATGGTGTGTATGTTTAGCCTCTACAACCCCTTAACTACACTTAGGACACTTAATGGAACAATATTCATGTTAATCATTTTGCCTAAATATGCTTCTAAGTGATGGTTGACCATGTATGGGGCCCTAGAACACTTTTGTTTGACCAAATAGAAAGTATAGCTTAGAGTGTTTGCATGGTTGTGCACTCTTAAGCAAAGTTTTAGTAAATTTTATAAGAACAAAGTTGTTTTACGACCTTGAGCTAGAAATGTGCACAACATGCTCAAAAGTGGCTTACAAGTCAGTTTTCACTACTGTTCACTACTTAGAAAATTGGCTAAGTCATTACTGCAGTTTCAGTTTACACGTGCCCCTGTTTGACAGCTTGTAGTTAAAATCTAGGCCAAACCAGACCAAAACCATATAAGCAATGTTGGACCACTCCTGTAGCTCTACACTTTTCATTACTTGAGTTTTCGCTAACTCGAATCGTATTAGGAGATGGACGGGGACGAAAATGGAGTTTTAGTCGGCTTGCAACTAAACTGCAGTATTCAGTTTCGGGTACCCATATTTGGAGCCTCTTATCTTCCTAACCAGGCTTATCTAGACAAAGGTTATTTAACAAAAGTTGTAGTACATATCATGAGGAAGAAACTTTATTATATGGGACAGAGCTAGTTCAGTTTCTAGATTGGTCAAATAAAGCTCACAAAATCGAATCCAGTGCTGTTTTCAGGATTCGAAAATCAGCTAAGTCTGGGATGACTGAATTTCTGGATTCTGTTTCCTTGTACCTATATTTAGAGAATTGTAGTTTGCAAACCATTTGGAATCTGGCCAAAATCCTTTAGTAAAAGATGGAGTGCTCTTATAGCTCTATGTATTGGTGAAATCGGTTGATCAAATCATCAAACGGTTTAGGAGATACGAAGTGGAGAAAATGCAGTTTCAGTCGGTTTGAAATTGGATTCAGTTTTCAAGTTTTGGGTACCCTCCTTCGTAGCCTTTTATCTCATAAACCAAGCCAAATCAATCAAAGGTCCCCTAACCAAAGTTATAGTATACATGTAGCTCTATACAAAGGTGAAATCGGTTAAACAAACCATCCACTGGTTAGAGAGTTGCAGGGGGCAGAAGATCGCTGTTTCAGTTGATTTATGCGGTGGTATTAGTTCCTGACATTTTGAATCTGAACGCCTTCAGCAGGGCATCGGGGATGACCAGCCACAGGCACGCAGCGCCGTGTGGCTCCGGCGATCGCTCGCATGCGTGCCACCTCTCCCACGCGTGTCATTTGGAGAGCCCGACGCCCTCCTCTGCTCCCTCTTGGGCTCACTCCTCCCTCTCCCCAATCGCCCCCTCTTTTTTTCCTCGGCACGCCATAGGTGACGAGCAGAGCTCGTGTCGTCGCTCCTCCTCTTCTGCAGCGTGCTCCCTCCGGCTCCTTCATCCTCTTCCTCCTCTATCGCCGCTCCTTCCTGTTACCGCTGTAGGCTGGCCCTCACCGCTGCTGCCTACTGGTTCGGTCAGCCGTGGAAGGCAGCCATGAGCGCGAGCCGTGGGGCGCGGCACGCGGCCTCGACCAGTCACGGGCAGGGCAGTGGCCTGCGGTGGGCATGCTCTGCTGCTGCTCCTCCGCAGCAGCCTCACTGGCCACTTTCTCTTCGTCGCCGGTGGTGATGTCACACCCATTTTTAAGGACAAAAATAGGATGCATAAAAGACTCATGTGCACCCCAGGAAACAGTCGCACACATAAGTTGACAAATTACAAAGTATCATTACAGTGCCTATTACATAACGAATAAGTATTTAAGACATAGTCTTGAACGATAGATAATAATAACTAATAATAATTCTTCAGCGGAAACTCCACACAGGGATACGGTTGACTGGTTGACATCAAGACTAGTACTCATTCTGATAATCTTCCTCATTATCTTCATCTGTTATGGTGGAAATAGCAAGAGTGAGTTCATGTCGAACTCCACAAATATAACACAGGGTTCATGTGGCTCAAAAGGCTAGACACTGTTTAACTGCATTTAGCTTTTTAATCATATATTAGCAATTGAGTAGCATCAAGATAAACCACTTCCCATTAAAGAACCAATGATCAATTGTAATAAGGATAATGAATAGCATTAACATGAGCATAATAATAAACAACAATAATTAAGCATGATATAACAGTTATGATCAACTATTCCATAAGAATCCCCAAGGCCGCTCGTATCCGTGAGCACGGCTAGTATACCAGTTTTTAACTCTGCGCAGAGGTGTACACTTTCACTGTAAGTCATGATTTCCAAATGAGTGGGGAGATCAAGCCCAAACACCCGAGAACCATATAAAGCCACTCAAAAGTTCGTCTAACAAGTTAGGGCCATTAGATTCACTCGGTAGGCAGATGTAGAACCCCCCTTCCCTGTGGCACAACAACCGCAGCCTATACACACTAGGCCAGGGGCTCGTACTACACCCAACATGGCAAGCCATTCTTACGCCATTTAAGGTAACCTCTAACAAGCTAGAAAAGGTCTCTTGAACAACTAAAGCCAGAGCCATATAGCCCTCACAGCTGTACTATATATCCCGGTTATCACTTACAGATAAGTCCTTATGGAGAGAAACCAGAGCATCAAAATAATACACATGCTCTATCCCCTTTTAACAATAATAAAATCATCTTAATAGTTGATTGCTTAATCCATTAATCAAATTACAAGATCATTGTTCTTAGTTTAAGCACTAGCAGTAGCTACCCATATGCATTCCCAAGGTTGACAAGGAATCAAGATAACAATCACTAAGTTATAATCTCTAAGGTTGTCAAGGTAAGCACATGCATATGTATGACAATTCAATGTATAGGTAACAAGGATAGTCCTGTGTTATACTTGCCTTGATCAAAGCTCTCCAAGTGATACTGCTGACTTGGCTCAAAGTAATACTCCGAATCGTCCAAATACTGCTCACCTTCTATATTCGATCATCAATCAACAACACACATGCATCCAATCAAACATACACGAAGCAAACAAAGAGATATAATTAGAACAGTACACCAACAGTAGAAAAACAGTAATAAAAGCTTATAAAACTCTTCTACACGTTTCTACGATCACACAGACGCAAAGATCACCAAATTCGGAGTTAAAACGTGAAAGTTATGAATTTTCTAAGATTTCCTATAGATAAATAAATACTTAATTATAACCTCGATAAATAAATTATCAAAACTAACTGTACAACTACACTAACATGTAGAGCTCGCAAATACGAACCTAACGCAATTTGAACGGATCAAATCGGAGTTAAAACGAAGATTTTATGACCAAAACAATTCTAGTGGCAAAACTGTAAATACCTGAAAACGTATTTTTGACTTATCCGGGAGAAAATACGCTTTCAAAACACAAAAACGGATTCAGGATATTGCGCTAAGGACTGCGGGTTCTATAATCCAAAAACCTAGGGACTCTTTAGAAAGATTACCCCGCGAACGGGTACCTTCTAATCTAGGTCGTAGATCCGGATTTGGACGGCTGTGACTAAATCAAGGGGGAGGCCCGGCGGCGCTACCACCGGAGAGGGCGACCGTGCGGTGGCGCCACGGCTGACCTTGGCGTAAACTTGCCAGAACTTGTCGCTATAGTGACTCTGGCCACCGTTCAAAGCGTGAACGGTACCAATCAAAAGAGGAGTCCATCGCGAACCCACCAAAGTAGAAGATGACATCGAAGACGATTTGGAGACAACGCATGGCTCGGCGAGGCGGTCGGTTGCTTCCTACGAAGTTCAGCGATGCCGCGGGTGAGCTACAGCACCAAAGAGACAGGAAGAGAGGAATCTACTGCTTCGTCACCTTGACACGGAGCCCGGTGGAGGGTGAAACGCTTCGACGGAGTAACGAAAAGCGGTAAGGATGGCGGCGGCTCTGCTCCTTGCGGTGAGATGCGGCGTGCGCGGCGGTGATATCTAGGACTTTGGGGCGTCAGCCAGATGGGAAACAAAGACACGTCGGGGTCCTCTCCTTCTTATAGGGGTGGCTCGGCTTGCAGCACACGCAGGGAATCCCATGAAGATCGGGATCTGCTCCCGCGATTTCCAACCGAAGGACAGAGGAAGAGTCCGACTCGGCTACGTGAGGAGGAAGACGCGGCTGACAGCGGGGCCCGGCCATCAGCGACACAGAAGAGAGAGAGAGAGAGAGAGCGCGGCCGCAGTTCTGGGCCGGCCCACGCGAGCGCGGGAGAAAAGGCTCGACCCCGTCGGCCCAGCAGCGAAAACCGAAAGCAGGCCGGCTCGGGTGGGCTTCCATGCCGCTGGCTACACAGGTAAGTTCTTCTCTTTTGTTTTTTTTTTCTTTTCTAAGTTTCCAAACACATTTTCAAATCAAATTTTCCTAAACCAAATCAAACAAAACAAATATATCCACACCACAAAATAAAATAAATGCAACAACATGAATGCATCACCAAATAGTTTTCAAAATTTTAATTCCCTTTCTCTAAATTATTTAAAATTTGTTACTCCTAAAATTTGGGTGTTACAAATTCTACCCCCCTTAAAAGAATCTCGTCCTCGAGATTGAACTGCTTACTCAAACAACTGCGGATATGATTTTCTCAATTCATCCTCTCTTTCCCAAGTTGCCTCTGTCTCTGAATATCGATTCCACTGCACTTTGCACATCTTAATAACCCGACTTCGAGTAACTCTTTCAGCGGTTTCTAAAATCTTGATCGGAAACTCTTCATATGTAAGATCTTCCTTAACAGTCAACTCTTCTAAAGGTATCTGCTCCTCAGGCACACGCAAACACTTCTTAAGTTGTGAAACATGGAACACATCATGTACTCCAGATAAATTCTCAGGCAACTCTAATTGATAAGCAACTTCCCCACGTCTAGTAATAACTTTAAATGGTCCAACATACCTTGGTGCTAGTTTACCTTTCATGTTAAACCTCTTCACACTTTTCATAGGTGACACCTTCAAATAAACATAATCACCTACCTCAAAAACTAAATCTCTTCTTCTATTGTCAGCATAACTCTTCTGACGAGACTGTGCTACTCTCAAATTCTCACGAATCACTCGCACTTGATCTTCTGCGTTTCTAAGAACATCTGTACCAAACACCTGAGATTCACCTGTCTGATCCCAAAACAATGGAGTTCTACACTTACGTCCATACAAAGCTTCAAACGGTGCCATCTTAAGACTCTGTTGATAACTATTATTGTAAGAAAATTCTGCATAAGGCAAACTCTTATCCCAACTAGTTCCATATTGCAATGCACAAGCTCTCAACATATCCTCTAATACCTGGTTGGTCCTTTCAGTCTGTCCATCTGTCTGTGGATGATATGCTGTACTAAAATTCAATTTTGTTCCCAATGATTCATGCACAGCTTTCCAAAAATGCGACGTAAACTGCGATCCTCGATCAGATACAATCTTCTTTGGTACTCCATGCAAACAGACTATTCTCTCTATATACAACTCTGCCAATTTTGGTCCATGGTAAGTAGTCTTAACTGGTATAAAATGAGCAACTTTAGTTAACCGATCTACTATCACCCAAATAGAGTCATAACCTTTCTGAGTACGAGGTAACCCTACTATAAAATCCATACCAACTTCCTCCCACTTCCATTCAGGAATCTTCATTGGTTGTAACAATCCAGCAGGTCTCTGATGCTCTGCTTTCACTCTCTGACAAGTGTCACACAATGCCACATACTCAGCCACATCTCGCTTTAATCCAACCCACCAATATTTCTGTTTCAGATCCAAATACATCTTAGTACTACCAGGATGAATAGAATAAGCTGACTCATGAGCTTCGCGAAGAATTGCCTGTCTAACAGTTTGATCCTCAGGTACACACAGCCTTTTTCCAAACCACAAAATTCCATTATCATCCATTCGAAAGCCTGGTGACTTACCAATCACTATATCTTCCGCTATCTTCTTTAGTTTCTCATCCTTCAACTGCCCCTTGTAAATTTCTTGCTCTAAGGTAGGCTCTATCACTAATTCCATTGTATTAGTAACAATTCCCAAATTCAAATATTCAAATTCAGCACATAACTCACTAGTCATAGACAACGTCCGTATCTCATTGGCATAACTTTTCCTACTAAGAGCATCAGCTACTACATTAGCCTTACCAGGATGATAGTGTATCTCAATATCATAATCCTTAATCAACTCTAACCATCTGCGTTGCCTCAAATTCAGATCTGACTGAGTGAAAATATACTTCAAACTCTTATGATCAGTGTATATATCACTCTTATGTCCAATCAAATAATGTCTCCAAATCTTTAAAGCATGAACTACAGCTGCTAATTCCAAATCATGTGTAGGATAATTCAACTCATGCTTTCTCAACTGCCTGGATGCATAAGCCACAACTCTGCCTTCTTGCATAAGAACACATCCCAAACCTTGACGAGAAGCATCACAATAAATAGAAAACTTCTTACTCAAATCTGGCAAAACCAAAACAGGCGCTGTAGTCAACCTCTTTTTCAACTCCTCAAAACTAGCTTGACATTTATCTGACCACACAAACTTGGCATTCTTCTCTAACAGAGATGTCATAGGTTTAGCAAGTTTAGAAAACCCTTCAATGAACCGTCTGTAATATCCAGCTAATCCCAAGAAACTACGAATCTCGCTAACATCAATAGGTGGTTTCCAATTTAATACATCCTTTACTTTACCTGGATCCACTGATATCCCTCCATTAGAAACAATATGACCAAGGAAAGAAACTTCCTTCAACCAAAACTCACATTTACTTCGCTTCGCATACAGTTTATGCTCTCTAAGTTTCTGCAATACCAACCTCAAATGTTCAGCATGCTCTACCTCTGTCTTGGAAAATACCAGTATATCATCAATAAACACTACCACAAACTTATCCAAATATTCCATGAACACCTTATTCATCATGTACATAAAGTATGCAGGTGCATTGGTCAATCCAAATGACATAACAGTATACTCATACAATCCATACCTTGTAGTAAAAGCTGTCTTTGGAATATCAGAAACACGAATCTTCAACTGATGATAACCAGAACGTAAATCAATCTTAGAGAACACACATGCACCTCTCAACTGATCAAACAAGTCATCAATCCTGGGCAAAGGATACTTATTCTTGATAGTTACCTCATTTAATGATCTATAATCAACACACATCCTCTGACCGCCATCTTTCTTATCAACAAAAATAACTGGTGCTCCCCAAGGTGATGAACTAGGTCTAATAAAACCTTTATCTTGTAATTCTTTAATTTGTTTCTTAAGTTCTTCTAATTCATCTACTCCCATCCTATATGGTCGTTTGGCTATAGGTGCAGTTCCAGGAAGTAATTCAATAAGAAATTCAATGTCTCGGTCAGGTGGCATACCTGGCAATTCATCAGGGAAGACATCCGGAAATTCCTCAATCACTGAATTCTCCTTAATAGTATTTTCAAGCTGATTCACCACAGCGGTTGGTTGCTTCTGCACTGCTACATCCACATTGATTTTATCTCCATTAGGTGCATTCACAACTACCACTTTCTGCTGACACTGAATCTCTACCTGATTTTGCTTCATCCAGTCCATACCCAATATCACATCAATACCAGATGTCCTCAACACTATAGGAGTTATCTTAAACTCTACCCCTCTTAATACCATACTAATTGGAAGACAACGATTACTGGTTTGCATGGTACCTCCAGGTGAATTTACTAAGAGAGATTCTTTCATAGCTAGCATGGGTATACTATGCATTTTAACAAAAATGTTGGATATGAATGTATGAGATGCTCCAGAGTCAAAAAGAACAGTTGCGGGAGTGGAATGTACATTGAACGTACCAATCATAACTTCTGGGGCATCATGAGCTGTATCAGGAGACACGTGATTCACCCTTCCAGTACCAGATTGCTTCTGGTTGCTCTTCTGGCTCTGAGGAGTCTGCTGATTCTGCTTCTCAGGACAATGGTAAGACATATGCCCCTCTTTACCACAGACAAAGCATCTAGTAGGCGTGCTGGGAGCACTATTCTTCATGGGGGTAACATTGGAATTCCCAGTGCGAGGAGTCTGTTGCCCGGTCTGCGGATACTGTTGACGTTGTGGATATGATGAACGCTGTTGTGACTGATTACCTTGCCAATTCTGGGACCACCTCTGATTCGGATTGCGATTCCATTGACTAACCGGTCCTTGAAACTTCTGATGGAAACCATGCTGAGAATTAGTGCGCTGACGGTTGTTACTTCCTGAGCTTTGTACCTTCATCTTCCTCTTCCTGTCCATCTCTCTGCGCTTATTATCAAGCACAATAGCTTTATTTACCAGCTCTTGAAAACTAGCATAGTTGTTCCCCTTCAACTGCAAGCGAAGATCATAATAAATTCCCTTCAAGAAAAGACGCTGTTTGTCTGCATCTTCCCTCACTTCATTAGGAGCATAGCGAGCCAACTGGGTAAATCTATCATGATATTCACTAACGCTCATTTGTCCCATCCTAAGGTTTCTGAATTCTTCCTGCTTCAGCTCAATTATACCTTCAGGAATATGATGAGCTCGAAAATCTCTAACAAACTCATTCCAAGTGATAGGAGGAGCATTGTCAGGGCGTGCAGCTTGATACGACTCCCACCAAGTCTGAGCTGTCCCCTGTAACTGACCAGATGCATATAACACCTTCTCCATATCATTGCATTGGGCTATATTCAGCTGTTTCTCCACTGCCCTCACCCAATCATCTGCCTCTAAAGGATCAGCAGCATGAGAAAACACTGGAGGGCGTCCCTTTAAAAATTCCCCACGCTTATCCCTCACTTGCACAGGCGGTGGTCCTCCTGCAGCGGGATTGTTCTGCATGTGCTGCATAAACATCTGCATCATCTGGTTCTGAGTTTGCATGAGTTCCTCCATAGTAATGGGTAGGTTAGCACCTCCACGACCTCTGCCACGACCTCTGCCTGACATCTGTTTCCAAAAACATAGAAATTGAAATTCAGTACGATCCGAGATGATGTATTCAATAGATAAACAAAATCTGATTTTTCTGGGCGATCTCCAATTTCAGCAACTCAGTAAAACTGTCATATCTCGAGCTACAGACGTCCAATTCAGATGATCTTTACATGGTTGGAAAGCTTAAAAAATTATCTACAACTTTTATTCACAACACTTTTTCTGATTCTGTCAATAAATTGGCCAAAAACTGAACTTAACCGAAACTGTTTCCGAATTCCAGACTGTGCAGTTACTCCAACTTGGAACAGGTATATCTCTTAGCTCATAATAGATATTAAAGTGATTCTTATGGGGTTGGAAAGATATAGAAGTCTAATTATTCCCAGTAAAGTTTCTTAAATTTCTCATGAACGGATTTTAAGTTATTTCTAAAACATCCCAGACTGATCCAAAAATCAACAAAGGACAGAACTAAGTTAACCTCATATTCAACTAATATATTTTGATCAAACTTAATATTCTTAACCATGGAACTTGTAGGCATGTCTACAAAACTCCAGCACACATTACAAAGATCCAAATCACACGTTATCATAATAACAATCCATCAATCACACAATTGTTCACACCACAAACTGACTCTTAAAATAATCCAAACTTAAAGTTAACTCGCAACTACTATCGTTCCTATTACATAGGGATTTTTCCTATTGCCTAATTAAGCTTCTCATAAATCTTGGGACGACCTAACTCCGCCCTTAATTGGTCAATCTCCTTATAAGCTTGCTCCTTAAGTTCTTTTTCCTTCAGCAACTCATCCTTCAAATCCACCTCATGGAGAGCCAATTCTCGAGCTAATCCCACCGTAGCTTGTAAAGTCAAGGAGGAATCATCTGCAGGCGGCACGGTCCAAATACCCTTGTCATGTATGAAACAAGGAAAATGCCGAAGTGCACCCTTTAACGTCTTGTCCGAGCGTAGACCATGGTAGTAAACAAATGCATTAAAAGCGACATCCTCCATGCTTGTCTCCACGGTTGCCCGGCTCACTCTGGTAATGAACTTTGACTCCACCTTAGGCTCCTTAGTGGTAGGATCCCTTTTCTTAACCCATAACTCAGTTTCCCAATAGGAATCCATCCAGGGATGACTAAACTCTGCACTACGATACTCCAACGTAGCTTCCCAGTCGTAGTAGTAGTTGTCCAAGGTTCTTGTCAACATGTCATGGAAGAAAGCATCAGCTTTAGGAACCATGATATGAAACTTCGTAGTCCATCCCATAACTACATTCTCCATTGGTGTATCATCAACTCTTGATTCAGCATCAGATAGCTCTTGCTCACCATCTTCATACGGCTCCTGAGGTTTGAAACGGGTAATGTACTGTGCAGCTGACAATCGGGGATGAGGAGGCATCTATAAAATTTAGACATAGATTAGATAGAATCAATGTATTTTCGCAATGGAATAAAGTAGAGGAAGCATAAAACTTTAGTAATTAACAAGGTGAAAAGAGGAAGCATGAATTAAATGGAGTATGGATGCTATTAACGACCATTCTAACTAGGCTTGCGTCCTACAGTCAACACGGCTCTGATACCAATCTGTCACACCCATTTTTAAGGACAAAAATAGGATGCATAAAAGACTCATGTGCACCCCAGGAAACTGTCACACCCAAAATTTCCTATTTTGGGTTGTGCATGAAAAATACTAAATAAAATAAATAATTTCAATATTTGAATAAATTTATTAGATAAGTTAAGTTGCTGCTAATTTAAATATAGATAATTGTGGTTTTAAACTTTTTCATATTAATTTGATAATGTGGTGTTTGTGTGATGCTTGTCTTTGGTGTTGGTGAGTGTTATTATTTTCAAAATAACATAGGACGACGTTTACTTCTCACCGGAAATTTTTTTGGCATTTTCTGGATTTAAAATTTCAATTTCCGTGAGCTTAATCTTTTTCCTTGATCTCTTCATCAATCTTTTCATGAGCTCAAACTCATTTAGTTGAGTTCCTTATCTCTCCAAGAGTCTCTAGGATTTTTTCCGTGATTTTTCTGAGCTCCGGACTATTTTTCACGGCCAAAAAGGTAATTTTAGATTTTCTGGAATTATTTTATTCACGGAATTAAAATAATCCCGAAATTAAGAAATTCCGAAAAGTTTCCAAACCCTACGACTATATATATGCCGGCGTAGCCCTCGACGTCCTGATTTCAGAAGTACAACTCTTATCGCGAGCCGCCGCTCGTAGCTCCCTCCATCCCTCGCCGAAGTTCGTCGTATACAGCTTGCGTTCCGACGAATTTCCGACGAAGGTTCGGCGAGCTTTTCCGGCCACCTCGGACATCTTCGGCGAATTCCGCTTCCACTCTGAGGTTCGTCTCGTCGTCCTCTTCACTGGCACATCTTTCTTTTTGCGAATCCGTGTCCATTTGATCGATTCCCTAAACCTTCCGCGGACAAACCTCCTCGCTCTTGCACCTATGGATGGATCAAGGCCCGTGCATCTTTCTTTCTCGTTGAATCTGGACGTCTGTTCTCTTTTGTTTTGGTTCCATGGGCAATTTTTCTTTGACGTGACGTGATGACACATAATCCAAAGAAGGAAACAACCAGGCCATGTGCTTTATGTGTAAACGCTGGGGACTCTACATCCACCGTGCCATGTTCGTCTATAAATAGCAAGGCCTCCCATCGTATCCTTTTCCAAACCCTTCACCCCTTAATCTATTTGATCAAATTCCATGCAGCCCATCTATAGCCCGAGTCCAAGTCCCTCTCCACGTCAGGTGCTAAGCCGCACAGAGGCCTAGCTCTTGCTTCATCAAGGGTCATATATATAAATATAATGTTGGTGCCCTATTTTCCTTGTTGAAGCCACCAGATCCTTCTCAATTTCCATCCTTTCCATACTTGGAACATCTACGACATATAAAGCGATATGCCGCACTAGGTTTCGTGGAGAGCTGGTAAGCGTCCGCCGCCGCTGTTGCCGTCCGCCGCCACCGATCTCACCTTGGCGTTTAGTGCCGTCCACCAAAGCTCCTCCCCTGTTGTGTTGCAGCAGCCATGGTCGGCGCCTTCTCAGGCTCAGATCGCCGTGGCCGTCTTCCGGGATTGCGCGGCTGTGAGGACCATCTGCCCGAGCGTCGCCGCGTTGCCCCTATATGAGAGCGTTACTGCTCCGGTGGTACGTGCTTAGCGTGTGCCGTCGTCGTCTTCTCGTGGCCGCGCGAGCCAGAGCACTGACCTTCCCTGCAGCCGGCGCCATCTCATCTCGATCAAGCAGGGTAGGTTGACCATGGTCACGTATGTGTGCAGGACGTTCGAGGAAGAAACGACTCTTTTTGGTAAATATCTCAAAATATCTTTTCCTTCTTTCTTGTGACTCTAACAGCACCAGCAATGTTTCCTGTCGCTCATCATATATCTGTACATCTTGCCGTGCCCTGCAGGCAAGCAAGGCCAAGGTGTATATGTGTATATACATACACGAATATGACTACACTCTGGCGGATTGTATCCTTTTCAAATCCTTGAGACTAAGATAGCTGATCACATATAGATGTTCCACAGCTGCCACCATGAGCCCTAACGCCTTCCTGCCATCGCCTTCGATCTTGCCGACGAACCGACGAAGCCACCGTTCTTGCAGACGCCGTCCAAAGCTTCGCCATCGTGCCTGCCGAACCCTGCACCAAGGTGAAGGAGCTGCTGCGGCCGATCGTACCTGTTTGTTGGTGAGCCCCTCCATGTTTCCTCCCTGTGATATACGTCTACAAGCATATTCAAAATTCTATCTTCTTATATCAATTCATCGTATGCCTTTGAGAGCTCATCGATATTCATGTTCAGTAGATGCAAGTTGTGGTCACCTAGTTTGTCCAGCAACAACAGACCAGTCCATCCATGCAGCTGTCTAGTTTTGCTTAACTAGCTTGATGATGTCATCATTATGTCACACACACTTTATTGCCGTTTTTCTTTAGGAAAACAAATCCCGAAATACAATAGAAATACATATACACATAATTTTGTTTAGGTCATATCTTCCACGTTTTAACTCCGATTTGACCCGTTCAAATTGCGTTGGTTCGTATTTGCGAGCTCTACATGTTGGTAGTATTGTACAGTAGGTTTGTGACAATTTATTTTCGAGTTTATATTAAAGTAATTATTTATATATAGGAAATCTTAGAAAATTCATAACTTTCACGTTTTAAATCCGAATTTCGTGATCTTTACATCTGTGTGATCGTAGTAACGTGTAGAAGAGTTTTACAAACTTTTTATATTGTTTTGCTACTGTTGGTGTACTGTTTTAATTATGTCTATTTGTTTGATTAGTGTATGGTTGCTCGGATGATTGTGTGTTGGTGCTTGATGATCGAGTATAGACGGTGAGCAGTTTCTTGACGATCAGGAGTATTATTTTGAGCCAGACCAGCAGTATCATCAGGAAAGCTTTGATTAAGGCAAGTATAACATGGGACCATCCTTGTTGTCCTATTCACTGAAATTATCATACATATGCATGTGTCTTCCTTGACAACCATAGAGATTATAACTTAGCTATTGATATCTTGTTTCCTTGTCGCCTATGGGTTGTGCATTTGGGTAGCTACTGCTAGTGCTTAATTATGAACAATGATCTTGTAATTTGACTAATGGATTATGCAATCAACCATTAAGATGATTTTATTACTGTTGAAAGGGGGCTAGAGCAAGGGGTTATATTGTTGCTCTGGTTTCTCTCCGTAAGGACTTACCTGTAAGTGATAACCGGGATATACAGTACAGCTGTGAGGGCTATATGGCTCTGGCTCTAGTTGTTTAAGAGACCTTTTCTAGCTTGTTAGAGGTTACCTTAAATGGCGTAAGAATGGCTTGCCACTTTGGGTGTAGTGCGAGCCCCTGGCCTAGTGTGTATAGGCTGCGGTTGTTGTGCCACAGGGAAGGGGGGTTCTACATCTGCCTGCCGAGTGAATCTAATGGCCCTAACTTGTTAGACGAACTTTTGAGTGGCTTTATATGGTTTTCAGTGTTTTGGGAGTAATTAACCCATGCATTTGGAAATCATGACTCACAGTGAAAGTGTACACCTCTGCGCAGAGTTAAAAACTGGTATACTAGCCGTGCTCACGGATACGAGCGGCCTTGGGGATTCTTACAGAATAGTTGATCACCATTATTATATCATTCTTAATTATTGTTGATTATTATTATGCTCATGTTAATGCTATTCATTATCCTTATTACAATTGATCATTGATTCATTAATGGGAATTGGAATACCTTGATGCTACTCAATTGCTAATTATATGATGATTAAAAGCTAAACGCAGTTAAACAGTGTCTAGCCTTTTTGAGCCTCATGAACCCTGTGTTATACTTGTTGAGTTCGACATGGACTCACTCTTGCTATTTCCCCAACACTCCAGTGTGTAGTAAGATGCTACTCGGAAGAAGGACAAAGGTGTAGAGGAGTTTCCAGAAGACTAGTAGAAGTGCTAGGCATATGTTACCCCCAGTCAGCCGTCCCTGAGAAGAATGGAGCCCGAAGTTTAGTCACCGTTCCGCGATACTCTGATGTAAGTGTTAATATAGCTATGTATACGTTATATAATAACATTGTTTCTGATATATTTTTCATTCTGGCATATGTGTGGACTTCCTGGGCACACATATGATTAGCCTGGTTTTGTTCTTTAGAAAACCGGGTGTGACAGAAACAGTCGCACACATAAGTTGACAAATTACAAAGTATCATTACAGTGCCTATTACATAACGAATAAGTATTTAAGACATAGTCTTGAACGATAGATAATAATAACTAATAATAATTCTTCAGCGGAAACTCCACACAGGGATACGGTTGACTGGTTGACATCAAGACTAGTACTCATTCCGATAATCTTCCTCATTATCTTCATCTGTTATGGTGGAAATAGCAAGAGTGAGTTCATATCGAACTCCACAAATATAACACAGGGTTCATGTGGCTCAAAAGGCTAGACACTGTTTAACTGCATTTAGCTTTTTAATCATATATTAGCAATTGAGTAGCATCAAGATAAACCACTTCCCATTAAAGAACCAATGATCAATTGTAATAAGGATAATGAATAGCATTAACATGAGCATAATAATAAACAACAATAATTAAGCATGATATAACAGTTATGATCAACTATTCCATAAGAATCCCCAAGGCCGCTCGTATCCGTGAGCACGGCTAGTATACCAGTTTTTAACTCTACGCAGAGGTGTACACTTTCACTGTAAGTCATGATTTCCAAATGAGTGGGGAGATCAAGCCCAAACACCCGAGAACCATATAAAGCCACTCAAAAGTTCGTCTAACAAGTTAGGGCCATTAGATTCACTCGGCAGGCAGATGTAGAACCCCCCTTCCCTGTGGCACAACAACCGCAGCCTATACACACTAGGCCAGGGGCTCGTACTACACCCAACATGGCAAGCCATTCTTACGCCATTTAAGGTAACCTCTAACAAGCTAGAAAAGGTCTCTTGAACAACTAAAGCCAGAGCCATATAGCCCTCACAGCTGTACTGTATATCCCGGTTATCACTTACAGATAAGTCCTTATGGAGAGAAACCAGAGCATCAAAATAATACACATGCTCTAGCCCCTTTTAACAATAATAAAATCATCTTAATAGTTGATTGCTTAATCCATTAATCAAATTACAAGATCATTGTTCTTAGTTTAAGCACTAGCAGTAGCTACCCATATGCATTCCCAAGGTTGACAAGGAATCAAGATAACAATCACTAAGTTATAATCTCTAAGGTTGTCAAGGTAAGCACATGCATATGTATGACAATTCAATGTATAGGTAACAAGGATAGTCCTGTGTTATACTTGCCTTGATCAAAGCTCTCCAAGTGATACTGCTGACTTGGCTCAAAGTAATACTCCGAATCGTCCAAATACTGCTCACCTTCTATATTCGATCATCAATCAACAACACACATGCATCCAATCAAACATACACGAAGCAAACAAAGAGATATAATTAGAACAGTACACCAACAGTAGCAAAACAGTAATAAAAGCTTATAAAACTCTTCTACACGTTTCTACGATCACACAGACGCAAAGATCACCAAATTCGGAGTTAAAACGTGAAAGTTATGAATTTTCTAAGATTTCCTATAGATAAATAAATACTTAATTATAACCTCGATAAATAAATTATCAAAACTAACTGTACAACTACACTAACATGTAGAGCTCGCAAATACGAACCTAACGCAATTTGAACGGATCAAATCGGAGTTAAAACGAAGATTTTATGACCAAAACAATTCTAGTGGCAAAACTGTAAATACCTGAAAACGTATTTTTGACTTATCCGGGAGAAAATACGCTTTCAAAACACAAAAACGGATTCAGGATATTGCGCTAAGGACTGCGGGTTCTATAATCCAAAAACCTAGGGACTCTTTAGAAAGATTACCCCGCGAACGGGTACCTTCTAATCTAGGTCGTAGATCCGGATTTGGATGGCTGTGACTAAATCAAGGGGGAGGCCCGGCGGCGCTACCACCGGAGAGGGCGACCGTGCGGTGGCGCCACGGCTGACCTTGGCGTAAACTTGCCAGAACTTGTCGCTATAGTGACTCTGGCCACCGTTCAAAGCGTGAACGGTACCAATCAAAAGAGGAGTCCATCGCGAACCCACCAAAGTAGAAGATGACATCGAAGACGATTTGGAGACAACGCATGGCTCGGCGAGGCGGTCGGTTGCTTCCTACGAAGTTCAGCGATGCCGCGGGTGAGCTACAGCACCAAAGAGACAGGAAGAGAGGAATCTACTGCTTCGTCACCTTGACGCGGAGCCCGGTGGAGGGTGAAACGCTTCGACGGAGTAACGAAAAGCGGCAAGGATGGCGGCGGCTCTGCTCCTTGCGGTGAGATGCGGCGTGCGCGGCGGTGATATCTAGGACTTTGGGGCGTCAGCCAGATGGGAAACAAAGACACGTCGGGGTCCTCTCCTTCTTATAGGGGTGGCTCGGCTTGCAGCACACGCAGGGAATCCCATGAAGATCGGGATCTGCTCCCGCGATTTCCAACCGAAGGACAGAGGAAGAGTCCGACTCGGCTACGTGAGGAGGAAGACGCGGCTGACAGCGGGGCCCGGCCATCAGCGACACAGAAGAGAGAGAGAGAGAGCGCGGCCGCAGTTCTGGGCCGGCCCACGCGAGCGCGGGAGAAAAGGCTCGACCCCGTCGGCCCAGCAGCGAAAACCGAAAGCAGGCCGGCTCGGGTGGGCTTCCATGCCGCTGGCTACACAGGTAAGTTCTTCTCTTTTGTTTTTTTTTCTTTTCTAAGTTTCCAAACACATTTTCAAATCAAATTTTCCTAAACCAAATCAAACAAAACAAATATATCCACATCACAAAATAAAATAAATGCAACAACATGAATGCATCACCAAATAGTTTTCAAAATTTTAATTCCCTTTCTCTAAATTATTTAAAATTTGTTACTCCTAAAATTTGGGTGTTACAGGTGACCTCGTTGATCCTCGGCTCCTCCTCCCCGGTCTCCTCCGTCCTCTGACGTCGAGAAAGAAGAAGAGGGAGTCAAATAAAAATAGAAGCTCTTTGGTGTGTTCACTTTGCATAAATACTAGACACATAGATTTACAAATGTGGGCTTAGTTAATTTCATAGAAGTCATGTGTTCACTTTGTAAAATTGTTTCCCTTTTCTTTTTCGGAATAATTATTGCATTTAAATGGCTGAACTTTGGAAAATCATGTAAAATCATAGAGAAATCGTAAATTAGCAAATGAGGACTTTTTGGAATCCTTGTAAAATTTTCTATGCAGTGGATCTATAATATGTCATGTTTTAGTTTAAAGTTTTAGTTCTAAAAATAGATCTTTGCATTTAGGTTTTCTTTGTTAGTTATATTTGTCATTTTCATAACTATAAATTTAGAGCTCAAACTGAAGTGAAATTTTTGTGGCATGCTACTCCTATGATGTTTGATGTGTGGTAAAAGTTTCATGAATTTTTGTGGTAGTATGAGTGAATGATTGATTCATCTTGCTCTCACATGAATTCTTGTTATAGCAATTTGTCTTTTTCATAGAGATTGATGTGCATGTGCAAATAGTCTAAAATTTGGACAGTAGACTTTTGGGAGCATTAGTAGGACACTGTAGATTTGGTAGAATTTATTGTGCACTTTTGATAGGTGTTCATAATTCCACCTATTTATCTAAATAAATTAAGAAAATGTATTAAAAGAATTTATTTAGTAATGGATACTATGTTTTCTGGTGTTCATTAGTCATGTGTGAAATGTTGGTAAAGTTGGTTTTGTCCAATTATATGTTTTCAACATAAGTTAATAATTATTTCTTGCAAATGAAGTTTCTGGACAGATCTGGAAACTTGGCAAAGTTCTTCATGATAATGTACTTTGTTGTGAAACTTGTTTATACAAAAGTTGTAGATAATTTATATATCTAGCTGCTGTTAAAATTTGATGGTATTTGGCCATGTGGTTTAGGAGTTATAGCTGTTGAAAGTTGGGTTACAGAATTGCTTGCTCTCTGTCTTGTTAGACCAGTTTCTGTGTTTGTGTAAATTCGACATATTAAACTTTGGAATCATGCTGTGATGATTGTAAATGAAATGTAGAGAATTTCATAAGCTTTCCATAATGTCTTCTTTCAAGTCATTTGGATTTATAAAACTCCAGATATGATTGAATTATAAAGCTACTGTTTGCTTGTCCAGAAATGGATAAATTCCAATTATAGTTATTTGCTTGTATATTGTTAAGTGTGACTTATGTCTTTGAGGGTAGTTAAGTTAATACACATGACATCTTGTGAAACCTTGTGTGCCATGCCTAATATGTTTGTCACCTTTTATATTAGGTTGAGAGATGTTTATTTAAGCAACATGAAGTGTCTATGCATGTGGAGTGTATTATGGTGTTTGTCTGGCTTACTATATGTGATGCTCTGTCCATTATACTTTCATGTATTCATGCACTTGCATCTTGCATCTCATATAGGTACGCTAGCAGAAACGTGTGAAGAAAATGGCGTTGGAGCCAAACCCAAAGACGGTGTTGGTGGATCCATCCCGAAGGTAGAAGGACCAGACAAGTGATAGATTGAGGGAATACTCGCCAAGTGGGTTTTATCTGACATACTCTAACTTAAGTCGGATCTCAGGCAAGCCCCGGAGCATTATAAGTCTCCTACCTTCAAAGCAATTAATTCTATATATGTTATAAGTATTGTTGCATTAAGTGGTAGGAGTTGGTTGAAAACCTTGCTGCATTATATCATTCCTTATCCAGATATATGAATCCTTGAATCCTACATAGACGAGGATCGAGTAGATGCTTAGCCCTGCTTTAAGCGGTAGAAGTCAGGTGATTTCCTGTCACCTGCGAGATATAGGGATATTCATATATGGCACGGTTGGCTATATTTGCTATCGTTGAAAGGAACCATGTGTTAATAAAATGAAATGAGACCGGGCGGGATGATGATAGTGAAGCGACAAGGCATGAAGGTCTTGGGTGTGAATCTATCCCCGTCTGAGTCATTTAAGGACCGATTCGCTGTACGTCCTTGAGTCATGTTGAACGCAGTCTAACACTTAGTTGGCCAGATAAGCCGTTCCGACCGCGAAGCCGAGTAATGTGATTCAGGCCGGAAATCGAATGCTAGGTTGCTTCTTGGAGGAGAGAAAGGATGTGCTTGGGGACATTGGCGTGAGACCAAGGGGGGTTAGAGTCCCTATCACCTGGCAGAGTGTCGCCCTTAGGGTCACGACATCATTTGGACCCGCGATTCCTGAATCATATGAAAAGGTGGCTTGTGCGACCCTAGCAGGGGCCTGCGCAGTGAGTGTTAAACATACCCCTCCAGCTGGATAGGAATTCGATTTGAATCGCCGTCACTCCCGGTTAGTGAGCACTTGACTTGAGTAGCGGTAACGTAGATTCCATTAAATTGAACGGATGGTTAATTGGATCACGATGGAAAGATTGCCTCAATTTATACCTGCTATGGTTAATATTGTTTGCTCCTAATAAAGTGAGTGCTCTAGTACAGGTGCTAATATAGATGACAGGTTAATGATGATTAACTTGATGCTTAAGCATTAATGATTACTTATCTGTATTAAGCTTTTATGCAAAATGTTGTTAAGCTAGCCCCACTTTATATTAGCCTTGCATGATCCTTGGTGTCACCTTATTTCTGGTTTCTAACGGGTAAGTCTAGCTGAGTACCTTCTTGTACTGAGGGTTTTATCCCCACTTGTTGCAGGTTGTGACGTATCATGGCGGCTGCAATAGTTGGTTGACTCCTGCCGTAGTGGCGGAGTGTGATCACGGGTGTGATCCATCTAAGTTATCTTATGTCTAATGCTTTTGTTGGAAGTCGACCGTGGTACTAGCATGTATTTGAAATAAGAATAATGTTAGTTTCAAATTACTTTGCTTCCGCTACTTTTCAATGTAAGTTCTAATAACTATGTTGAACTCCGATGTATATTGAATTACTTGCGAAATGGTTGTAACATGTGACTTGTTATGTTGAATCACTACGATCTTGGCTTGTATGTTGGTTGGTTTGAAATCCCTCATGATTTCATTGGACTACCGGAGTTATATGGGCTCAAGTGCGAGAATTTGATCACTCCGGTGATTGTTTTTGTACTTGTGCTCTTATAATTTGGACGGTTCCGTTACAGCTAGCATCGGAGCAAGATTCAACATTAAACTTGTCGTATGTGTATTTAAAACCAAGGATTTGTTTTATAAAATCAGTTTTATCAACTTATAGCTATATATAGGTTTGTGAAATCTGAATTCTAAACCTAAGTATGCCAGTGGTCAATTTCCTTATGCCCATATAAGGATTATTAGGTGGCTTATATAAGTACTAACTTGGGGGTTTTTCATTTATGCATCTACGCCCAGGCCAAGGTATGTATGTGTGATAACTCTCCCACACTATGCTACCCGGTGTGTTAGATTGGTGGTAGCCTTCATATATGAAATAGCCATATATGTTGCTAGTTTACTTTTATGCAAAGTCGCACCTACGCTCAGGTAAGTGTGAGTTGTGAGAGCATGACCGTACAACCTGCGGTCTAGGGGAGAGCTAGTTTTGGTTACTGGATTATTTACATGTTACACACATGTATATATGAAGGTACTTAATTATGGGAGATTGATGATTCGGGTAGTTTTGGTACTACATGTATGTATACAGGGGTATATGTATATGGGAGTGCTTAAAATTTCACCTTCCTGTTTTCTTTGTGTTCTATATTTGGGGGAATGTTGGGCTGCAATGAAACTTTTCTGTAGGTACGCTAACCACGAATGCGTAAGTCGAATGTAGTTGACGACTAGCTATATATCGAGAGAGTGTGTGTTATGCCACCGACATAGAACGTGATCGCCACCTTAGGTTGGCAATCTTGTGAGGACAAATAGGACGAAGCATGCATCATCTTGATTGTTGTTTTATGCATAGCTGTGCTCCTCTCACCTTTATTCTATATTAAGTAACTTGTGATTGATGTTATGTACTATCTTCCTTGTATGGAGTTAGACATGAATGCCTTGTTCAATGTTACTTGAATAGAAACTGCATGAGAAAAGTGTGTGTTTAGCCTTGCTAGAAATAATTATGGTTACATGTTTGAACCTATAGATGCCCTCTAGTTTAGCCAAGTGGTGGATATGTTGTTCCTACAAGTTTTTGAAAATGATGTAGACCTCACTTAAGTAAATTGGATTATCATGAGTGAATTAAATGGGGTTGGTCTAAGGTAACAAAAGTTAGAGCTACTAGAATAATATGTTTGTACGCTCCCTTGTTAAGTAGAACAAAGGCAAGCTTTGTTTTCCTTGTCAAATGTTGGCTGCTAGAACGTTTTCTGTTGTAGTGATGCTTTTGTGGTTATATTGTTGTTTTCTGTAGTTATGGAAAATACCAAAGTTGTATCTAACTTACTCATCTAGCTTGTCCTAAAATTTCATGACCCTAGGCCTTATGGTTTGAGAGTTATAACTTTTAAAAGTTTACTATCAGGTTTTGCTTATGCTCTAAGTAGATCTGAATGTTTGATTTGTTTGACCTATGTTCATAAGGAATCATGTCTTGGAGATAATGGAAGAAGTGTAGTACTTTTTCTAAGCTTTCCAAAATGTCCTATAGCACTAATTTTGGTGGCCTAAATCTCTACTTATGAGCTTGTAAAGTGGAATGACAGAATCTGGCCAAATCTAGGCAGAGATGTCTTCCTTGTCTTGTTTGGCCTTGTTAGATATAGAATCATCATAATATGATAATAAGAAAGTTATATAAAACTTAATAAGCTTTACATAAAGTGAAGGCTCAGCCTTGTTGTGTCCCTAGAACTCCAGTTATGCATTTTTGAAGTTCTTGTCAGTTTTGTATCCATATTGGTATAGATCTGAAACATCAGCATGCTTGACCATGCTAACCTATGATTTAGCTGTTGGTATGAATAACTAAAGTGTAGTAATCTTCTTAAGCTGTCTAGAAAGTATAGGATCACCTCTATAGAAGGTCTACAACCTCAGTTATGGTTGAAACAAGTAACCACTGTGCTGCTGTCCAGATTCTATGCACATGTTAAGTTAGTCACCTTAGCTAGCGTTTGTTTTGAGCTAAACTTGTAGTTAGTTCGTGCTTGAGATGAATGCGTATTTTAGGTGAGCCTTGTGCTTTGGATTGGTTGCTTAAGCTCAATCATTTGAATTTTCTCAGATGTCTGCTTGACTGATGTTGTATGTATGAGTGTTATCTAGGTAGTGCCATAGTTGTCACCTCGTTTGTCCTCGGTAAGCATGCGAGTGTTGAATAGCTTTATCTTAGGGCAACACTCGAGTTACGTGAAATGATCACTTGGTGTTGTCTGCAATTAGGTTCTCTCTCTTAGGAGACTAAGCCTGTAGACTTGGTGGTTCGCCCTTGAATGTTTGTATCCATGCCTTTGCTTAACCGAAAGTCCAAAGTTTAGTTCTCCTATATGTTTGCATAAGCCGCGGATGTTTTGCAACCCTTTTTGTGAAGACCTTTATCGACTGACCAACCAAGTTAACTTTTACCAACGCTAGCCTTTGACCATGGTTCGTACATTGCCAGTTGTGGAGATCGCACCCAAATTTATGTTGGACCTCCCGGTTGCCTCTCCCAAAGGTTAGCTAATGCGACGAAACGTCTTTTTGTTGTGGCCTCTAAATCGTGTGCTTGCAAATTCGTGCATCTACCTTATCAACTCAATCTATGACTACATATCGGTTTTCGCCTTGAAATTTGCTTAATTCGTCTCCAACCTTCCCAAGTCTCGGAATGTTTATTAATCTTGATCTCATGTTGTTGCTCAGCATGAATGAATCTCCTATTAATCTTTTATCTGGTACTCCCCTCAGTGGACGCAAGTCGTACGTAGAATTTAAGCAAGAGCCTCTTGCTCAGTTATCCTTGGCAATTGCGTGATGTTCTCTTGTGCTATATTTTGGTCTTCGGATCATTTTCGTCTTAGTTTTAAACCTTGTGACTACCTTTGTTTCCTATCCCTTCTTGGATGGCGCTTGTTCTTAGAGCCCATTGGTGCCACTTGAAATTTCACTTTCGTTATGCGTTTAGTACTGGTGTTATGAGTAGCCGCTGATGGTGCCGCGACGAAACCAAGGGCCTCCTGTGGCTGCAGACACATGGCTGGCTACTTGGCACGCGCTGGTATCACGGTTTCTAGTCATGATCCATTATGAAATGACAGTTGATGTGTTATTTTCTCATGTTCCTTGGTTATCTCTATAGATTGTATCGTAAGATCCATATCTTAGACCGAAATTAGTGGAGTTTCCTTCTGAAGTTTCTAAGAGGATAACCTTTGAAGAACCGAATACTGACATAAACATTAACAGACTACAATAGGTGGTAGACAAGTGACTCTACTTAGTTGTCCCAGTATTGACGAACGTCATCGGGTGAGCAAAGTATCTCATTCCTGTTGGATAAAAAGGACATACAACACTTACTACTGGACAAGTCATCCATTGGATAAGACTCTATCATCACATTATGCAAGTTTTAACCTTTATATGCATAATGGCCATACAATCAAAATCAACCATCTCTAGTGTGACTCTTTATCTGTTAACTTCGATGGCAACCATCTATTCTGCATCGACCACAGTTGTGGCTATCAAGAGTAAAGGTTTAGAACTTTTTAGTGTTGAGAGACAACTAATTAGTTACCATTAGGAAGGTTAATCTCCAGCTAGGTAATGACCCCTTGGTAGCTACGAAGACTATGTCTCATGGAACGAGGTTGAGCAAGAAAACAACAAAACCACTCAACACTGCAAGTACCACTTTCTTCGACAAACCTTGTATTACCAAGTCAAATTTAGCTTGGACAATCACACAGATAGTGCAAGGTGTTCTATCAACTAAAGTGAAGAATTAGAGAAAGCATGCCCTAGTTTCAATTAGCATCCTTGTGCCCTTAGGTGCCACAAACAGTTTGTCCATAACTTTATTGGATGAAGTGTCGAGGAATATTTGGAAGCAGTTCATTATCCTTGTAGAAATGATCTCTAGGCGGAGTATGCATTTTGCCTTGCAAAAAGTAACCCGCAAGTTCAAAGCTTGTGCATCATTGGATTGGCATGTAAATTAATGGTCGAGATCTGTTGTTGGATGGCCCTTTTGAGGTCCCATAGATACTTGTTTACACTCTTTCATTTGCTTTTGCTTTCTCGTATCCCCAATGTATGAGCAGCCTTGGTTTCTGCAAATCAATTTATACCATCGTGAATCAAAAAGCAATTTGAAAACTTAATAAGCTTTACATAAAGTGAAGGCTCAGCCTTGTTGTGTCCCTAGAACTCCAGTTATGCATTTTTGAAGTTCTTGTCAGTTTTCTGTCCATATTGGTATAGATCTGAAACATCAGCATGCTTGACCATGCTAACCTGTGATTTAGCTGTTGGTATGAATAACTAAAGTGTAGTAATCTTCTTAAGCTGTCTAGAAAGTATAGGATCACCTCTATAGAAAGTCTACAACCTCAGTTATGGTTGAAACAAGTAACCACTGTGCTGCTGTCCAGATTCTATGCACATGTTAAGTTAGTCACCTTAGCTAGCGTTTGTTTTGAGCTAAACTTGTAGTTAGTTCGTGCTTGAGATGAATGCGTATTTTAGGTGAGCCTTGTGCTTTGGATTGGTTGCTTAAGCTCAATCGTTTGAATTTTCTTAGATGTCTGCTTGACTGATGTTGTATGTATGAGTGTTATCTAGGTAGTGCCATAGTTGTCACCTCGTTTGTCCTCGGTAAGCATGCGAGTGTCGAATAGCTTTATCTTAGGGCAACACTCGAGTTACGTGAAATGATCACTTGGTGTTGTCTGCAATTAGGTTCTCTCTCTTAGGAGACTGAGCCTGTAGACTTGGTGGTTCGCCCTTGAATGTTTGTATCCATGCCTTTGCTTAACCGAAAGTCCAAAGTTTAGTTCTCCTATATGTTTGCATAAGTCGTGGATGTTTTGCAACCCTTTTTGTGAAGACCTTTATCGACTGACCAACCAAGTTAACTTTTATCAACGCTAGCCTTTGACCATGGTTCATACATTGCCAGTTGTGGAGACCGCACCCAAATTTATGTTGGACCTCCCGGTTACCTCTCCCAAAGGTTAGCTAATGCGACGAAACGTCTTTTTGTTGTGGCCTCTAAATCGTGTGCTTGCAAATTCGTGCATCTACCTTATCAACTCAATCTATGACTACATATCGGTTTTCGCCTTGAAATTTGCTTAATTCGTCTCCAACCTTCCCAAGTCTCAGAATGTTTATTAATCTTGATCTCATGTTGTTGCTCAGCATGAATGAATCTCCTATTAATCTTTTATCTGGTACTCCCCTCGGTGGACGCAAGTCGTACGTAGAATTTAAGCAAGAGCCTCTTGCTCAGTTATCCTTGGCAATTGTTTGATGTTCTCTTATGCTATATTTTGGTCTTCGGATCATTTTCGTGTTGATTTTAAACCTTGTGACTACCTTTGTTTCCTATCCCTTCTTGGATGGCGCTTGTTCTTACAGCCCATTGGTGCCGCTTGAAATTTCACTTTCGTTATGCGTTTAGTATTGGTGTTATGAGTAGCCGCTGATGGTGCTGCGACAAAACCAAGGGCCTCCTGTGGCTGCGGACACATGGCTGGCTACTTGGCACGCGCTGGTATCACGGTTTCTAGTCATGATCCATTATGAAACGATAGTCGATGTGTTATTTTCTCGTGTTCCTTGGTTATCTCTACAGATTGTATCGTAAGATCCATATCTTAGACCGAAAGTAGTGGAGTTTCCTTCTGAAGTTTCTAAGAGGATTACCTTTGAAGAACCGAATACTAACATAAACATTAACAGACTGCAATAGGTGGTAGACAAGTGACTCTAGTTAGGTGTCCCAGTATTGACGAACGTCATCGGGTGAGCAAAGTATCTCATTCCTGTTGGATAAAAAGGACATACAACACTTACTACTAGACAAGTCATCCATTGGATAAGACTCTATCATCACATTATGCAAGTTTTAACCTTTATATGCATAGTGGCCATACAATCGAAATCAACCATCTCTAGTGTGACTCTTTATCTGTTAACTTCGATGGCAACCATCTGTTCTGCATCGACCACAGTTGTGGCTATCAAGAGTAAAGGTTTAGAACTTTTTAGTGTTGAGAGACAACTAATTAGTTACCATTAGGAAGGTTAATCTCCAGCTAGGTAATGACCCCTTGGTAGCTACGAAGACTATGTCTCATGGAACGAGGTTGAGCAAGAAAACAACAAAACCGCTCAACACTGCAAGTACCACTTTCTTCGACAAACCTTGTATTACCAAGTCAAATTTAGCTTGGACAATCACATAGATAGTGCAAGGTGTTCTATCAACTAAAGTGAAGAATTAGAGAAAGCATGCCCTAGTTTCAATTAGCATCCTTGTGCCCTTAGGTGCCACAAACAGTTTGTCCATAACTTTATTGGATGAAGTGTCGAGGAATATTCAGAAGTGGTTCCTTATCCTTGTAGAAATGATCTCTAGGCGGAGTATGCATTTTGCCTTGCAAAAAGTAACCCGCAAGTTCAAAGCTTGTGCATCATTGGATTGGCATGTAAATTAATGGTCGAGATCTACTGTTGGATGGCCCTTTTGAGGTCCCACAGATACTTGTTTACACTCTTTCATTTGCTTTTGCTTTCTCGTATCCCCAATGTACGAGCAGCCTTGGTTTCTGCAAATCAATTTATACCATCGTGAATCAAAAAGCAATTTGAAAAGTGTCAAACAACAGATTTCCCATCTTAGAGCTGTTGTATGACCCTAAAGAGGAAGCCTCATGGTGAAAGGTTGGCCTGACGAAGTTGCTACGCTGCAAGTCAACTCAACTTATAGTGCAACTAAGTCACAAAGGAAAAATTTTACTCAATCGCTTGGTGGTAGACTACTCCCTACGGTTAAGTGAATAATTACAACTTTTGTTGTCCTTAAGGCCTCGCTACATCTTTCTTTGGTACTAATTTTCCAATGATGACATACTTTAGTACCTTATAAATGTTTTTACCCAAGAGGTTGCATCTGCTTCAACCCATATAACTGTTGTCTTTGGATAAAAGAATCTTTTAGATAGCTGTTGGCAGAAATACGAAGCCGACAAAGTCAGCTATCACATTCACTAAACCCTCAACAGACTCAGATAATACAGTGTTGTCATCAGAGAAAGAGAACTGCACACATGGAATAGTGAGTAGCTTTCCATTAGTTGGTTTCTAAATGAACGAATATTTCTGACCAACATAGACCTTGTCTATTGGTTAGTCAGTACCCTATGGCCTCAGAGAATATTTGTCGTCTATGATCTCACCCATTTGGAAGGTTGCGCTCAAGCCATTTTGGTAGAAGGCTACTTTTCAAACTTTGTGAACATAGAGTCATTTCAACGAGTATACTTCTGAAGATTTCGGTCTAGTGTAAAGTTCATATGGCCGATGCTGTGATTCACTAAAAGAATTAAATACTTGTTAGTGGTTCGCTCATGGACCAAACGATCTCCGTACATTGAGAATGCAATACTGTGTTATCTGGGATTCCTCCCAAAGTAACAATGCTTCCTAGAAGTCAATGAAGGAAATTCTTCAGACAAATTTACCATAAAGAGCAAGTATCAGAAAGTGCCTTTGACCAAATTAGTTCCACCAATGTCAAAGCTTTGTAGCCGAATGCTATAGCGGATGATGGGAACTAGATAACGTGCCTCTCTTCCTTAAAAAGGTCTTCCATTCCGAATCTCGGGACGCGATTCTTTTAAGGGGGGAGGGCTGTAACACCCCAGGTGTTTGTCAATCACTAAGCAGTGGATTTGTGCTTAAACATGACAGATTAAGTGGAGATGACAATGTCAAAGTCAAACCTATGGGGATAAGCCCTAACCTAAACTTGGATATTGCACCCTCGCTTACATATAGGCTCAATTAAAGATATATGCTTGGGTGTTGTTATCAAAGTATCGTCACATGTCTCACATCAATAACTATCTATATTGATGCCTAGATAAGTTTCATGGAGTTTGGAATCAAAACGTCACATGAAATGATAAGTTACATGCTTGTTTGGATTATAACTGAAACATACTTTTGAAACCAGGAAACATGTTTTACATTCCATGTGAACTAGTGTTTATGCAACATACAAATGCAACATGTGCAACACAACCTAGTTAAACATGTGTAGCATGTACCTTGCAACAACACTATGAAACAAGTGAAATAGAGCTTTGAAACAAGCATTTTAAATGTAGTGATTCCTATGTTTCAATGCATGTGAGCCCTATATTCTTGTGCAACCTATGCATGGTGTGTATGTTTAGCCTCTACAACCCCTTAACTACACTTAGGACACTTAATGGAACAATGTTCATGTTAATCATTTTGCCTAAATATGCTTCTAAGTGATGGTTGACCATGTATGGGCCCTAGAACACTTTTGTTTGACTAAATAGAAAGTATAGCTTAGAGTGTTTGCATGGTGTGCACTCTTAAGCAAAGTTGTAGTAAATTTTATAAGGAACAAAAGTTGTTTTACGACCTTGAGCTAGAAATGTGCACAACATGCTCAAAAGTGGCTTACAAGTCAGTTTTCACTACTGTTCACTACTTAGAAAATTGGCTAAGTCATTACTGCAGTTTTAGTTTACACGTGCCCCTGTTTGACATCTTGTAGTTTAAAATCTAGGTCAAACCAGACCAAAACCATATAAGCAATGTTGGACCACTCCTGTAGCTCTAAACTTTTCATTACTTGAGTTTTCGCTAACTTGAATCGTATTAGGAGATGGACGGGGACGAAAATGGAGTTTCAGTCGGCTTGCAACTAAACTGCAGGATTCAGTTTCGGGTACCCATATTTGGAGCCTCTTATCTTCCTAACCAGGCTTATCTAGACAAAGGTTATTTAATAAAAGTTGTAGTACATATCATGAGGAACAAACTTTATTATATGGGACAGAGCTAGTTCAGTTTCTAGATTGGTCAAATCAAGCTCACAAAATTGAATCCAGTGCTGTTTTCAGGATTCGAAAATCAGCAAAGTCTGGGATGACTGAATTTCTGGATTTCGTTTCCATGTACCTATATTTAGAGAATTGTAGTTTGCAAACCATTTGGAATCTGGACAAAATCCTTTAGTAAAAGATGGAGTGCTCTTATAGCTCTATGTATTTGGTGAAATCGGTTGATCAAATCATCAAACGGTTTAGGAGATACGAAGTGGAGAAAATGCAGTTTCAGTCGGTTTGAAATTGGATTCAGTTTTCAAGTTTTGGGTACCCTCCTTCGTAGCCTTTTATCTCATAAACCAAGCCAAATCAATCAAAGGTCCCTTAACCAAAGTTATAGTATACACGTAGCTCTATGCAAAGGTGAAATCGGTTAAACAAACCATCGACTGGTTAGAGAGTTGCAGGGGGGAGAAGATCGTTGTTTCAGTTGATTTATGCGGTGGTATTAGTTCCTGACATTTTGAATCTGAACGCCTTCAGCAGGGCATCGGGGATGACCAGCCACAGGCACGCAGCGCCACGTGGCTCCGGTACTCGCTCGCATGCGTGCCACCTCTCCCACGCGTGTCATTTGGAGAGCCCGACGCCCTCCTCTGCTCCCTCTCGGGCTCACTCCTCCCTCTCCCCAATCGCTCCCTCTTTTTTTTTCCTCGGCACGCCATAGGTGACGAGCAGAGCTCGTGCCGTCGCTCCTCCTCTTCTGCAGCGTGCTCCCTCCGGCTCCTTCATCCTCTTCCTCCTCTATCGCCGCTCCTTCCTGTTACCGCTGGGGCACGGCACGCGGCCTCGACCAGTCACGGGCAGGGCAGTGGGCATGCTCTGCTGCTGCTCCTCTGCAGCAGCCTCACTGGCCACTTTCCCTTCGTCGCCGGTGGTGACCTCGTTGATCCTCGGCTCCTCCTCCCCCGGTCTCCTCCGTCCTCAGACATCGAGAAAGAAGAAGAGGGAGTAAAATAAAAATAGAAGCTCTTTGGTGTGTTCACTTTGCATAAATACTAGACACATAGATTTACAAATGTGGCTTAGTTAATTTCATAGAAGTCATGTGTTCACTTTGTAAAAATGTTTCCCTTTTCTTTTTCGGAATAATTATTGCATTTAAATGGCTGAACTTTGGAAAATCATGTAAAATCATAGAAAAATCGTAAATTAGCAAATGAGGACTTTTTGGAATCCTTGTAAAATTTTCTATGCAATGGATCTATAATATGTCATGTTTTAGTTTAAAGTTTTAGTTCTAAAAATAGATCTTTGCATTTAGGTTTTCTTTGTTAGTTATATTTGTCATTTTCATAACTGCAAATTTAGAGCTCAAACTGAAGTGAAATTTTTGTGGCATGCTAATCATATGATGTTTGATGTGTGGTAAAACTTTCATGAATTTTTGTGGTAGTATGAGTGAATGATTGATTCATCTTGCTCTCACATGAATTCTTGTTATAGCAATTTGTCTTTTTCATAGAGATTGATATGCATGTCCAAATAGTCTGAAATTTGGACAGTAGACTTTTGGGAGCATTAGTAGGACACTGTAGATTTGGTAGAATTTATTGTGCACTTTTGATAGGTGTTCATAATTCCACCTATTTATCTAAATAAATTAAGAAAATGTATTAAAAGAATTTATTTAGTAATGGATACTATATTTTCTGGTGTTCATTAGTCATGTTTGAAATGTTGGTAAAGTTGGTTTTGTCCAATTATATGTTTGCAACATAAGTTAATAATTATTTCTTGCAAATGAAGTTTCTGGACAGATCTGGAAACTTGGCAAAGTTCTTCATGATAATGTGCTTTGTTGTGAAACTTGTTTATACAAAAGTTGTAGATAATTTATATATCTAGCTGCTGTTAAAATTTGGTGGTATTTGGCCATGTGGTTTAGGAGTTATAGCTGTTGAAAGTTGGGTTACAGAATTGCTTGCTCTCTGTCTTGTTAGACCAGTTTCTGTGTTTGTGTAAATTCGACATATTAAACTTTGGAATCATGCTGTGATGATTATAAATGAAATGTAGAGAATTTCATAAGCTTTCCATAATGTCTTCTTTCAAGTCATTTGGAATTATAAAACTCCAGATATGATTGAATTATAAAGCTACTGT
The DNA here is from genome assembly GCA_038087645.1 of Saccharum hybrid cultivar R570. Taxonomy (NCBI): domain Eukaryota; kingdom Viridiplantae; phylum Streptophyta; class Magnoliopsida; order Poales; family Poaceae; genus Saccharum; species Saccharum hybrid cultivar. The sequence continues at coordinate 2,013,774 of JAQSUU010000782.1, read as the reverse complement.
TTGCTTGTCCAGAAATGGATAAATTCCAATTATAGTTGTTTGCTTGTATACTGTTAAGTGTGACTTATGTCTTTGAGGGTAGTTAAGTTAATACACATGAGATCTTGTGAAACCTTGTGTGTCAAGCCTAATATGTTTGTCATCTCTTATATTAGGTTGAGAGATGTTTATTTAAGCAACATAAAGTGTCTATGCATGTGGAGTGTATTATGGTGTTTGTCTGGCTTACTATATGTGATGCTCTGTCCATTATACTTTCATGTATTCATGCACTTGCATCTTGCATCTCATATAGGTACGCTAGCAGAAACGTGTGAAGAAAATGGCGTTGGAGCCAAACCCGAAGACGGTGTTGGTGGATCCATCCCGAAGGTAGAAGGACCAGACAAGTGATAGATTGAGGGAATACTCGCCAAGCGGGTTTTATCTGACATACTCTAACTTGAGTCGGATCCCAGGCAAGCCCCGGAGCATTATAAGCCTCCTACCTTCAAAGCAATTAATTCTATATATGTTATAAGTATTGTTGCATTAAGTGGTAGGAGTTGGTTGAAAACCTTGCTGCATTATATCATTCCTTGTCCAGATATATGAATCCTTGAATCCTACATAGACTAGGATCGAGTAGATGCTTAGCACTGCTTTAAGCGGTAGAAGTCAGGTGATTTCCTGTCACGTGCGAGATATAAGGATATTCATATATGGCACGGTTGGCTATATTTGCTATCGTGGAAAGAAACCATGTGTTAATAAAATGAAATGAGACCGGTGTCACACCCGGCCCAATTTGGAATTTGGCCCATAGTGGCCAATGTGAATGTTATGAGATATTGTGGAGAGTTTAGTCCCACCTTGGTTGTTTAGAGTGGGATAAACCAACATATAAGGCTTCTAGAGTCCATCTCACCATCCCCGGGTTAATCCTTTTACGTGAAGCGAGGACGAAAGCGTAAGTGGGATGGTGGGAGGTGTGGTTCATTCAGTGTGCAGAGTGGATCTGAGCCGTTTGGACTCTAGGGCGTTACAAAATGGTATCAGAGCCGACCTTCGCAGCCACGGGCGTGTGCGGGCCAGGGGCTGGGCATGGGGTTCATTGCGCGTGTAGGCTCTGCGGAGTGCACGGCGTGGCACATGTGCCGGCACTGGGCGCACGGTCGCGTGTGCTAAGAGGGAACGTTCCTGGTTATCGTTTGCCTGATTGTGGGTATGTTGGGCCCGACGAGGGCGTCGGGTTCTTTGAGGGGGGGTGTATGTCACACCCGGCCCAATTTGGAATTTGGCCCATAGTGGCCAATGTGAATGTTATGAGATATTGTGGAGAGTTTAGTCCCACCTTGGTTGTTTAGAGTGGGATAAACCAACATATAAGGCTTCTAGAGTCCATCTCACCATCCCCGGGTTAATCCTTTTACGTGAAGCGAGGACGAAAGCGTAAGTGGGATGGTGGGAGGTGTGGTTCATTCAGTGTGCAGAGTAGATCTGAGCCATTTGGACTCTAGGGCGTTACAACCGGGCGGGATGATGATAGTGAAGCGACAAGGCATGGAGGTCTTGGGTGTGAATCTATCCCCGTCTGAGTCGTTTAAGGACCGATTCGCTGTACGTCCTTGAGTCATGTTGAACGCAGTCTAACACTTAGTTGGCCGGATAAGCCGTTCCGACCACGAAGCCGAGTAATGTGATTCGGGCCGGGAATCGAATGGTAGGTTGCTTCTTGGAGGAGAGAAAGGATGTGCTTGGGGACATTGGCGTGAGACCAAGGGGGGTCAGAGTCCCTATCACCTGGCAGAGTGTCGCCCTTAGGGTCGCGACATCATTCGGACCTGCGATTCCTGAATCATATGAAAAGGTGGCTTGTGCGACCCTGGCAGGGGCCTGCGCGGTGAGTGTTAGAAATACCCCTCCAGCTGGATAGGAATTCGATTCGAATCACCGTCGCTCCCGGTTAGTGAGCACTTGACTTGAGCAGCGGCAACGTAGATTCCATTAAATTGAACGGATGGTTAATTGGATCACGATGGAAAGGTTGCCTCAATTTATACCTGCTATGGTTAATATTGTTTGCTCCTAATAAAGTGAGTGCTCTAGTACAGGTGCTAATATAGATGACAGGTTAATGATGATTAACTTGATGCTTAAGCATTAATGATTACTTATCTGTATTAAGCTTTTATGCAAAATGTTGTTAAGCTAGCCCCACTTTATATCAGCCTTGCATGATCCTTGGTGTCACCTTATTTCTGATTTCTGATGGGTAAGTCTAGCTAAGTACCTTCTTATACTCAGGGTTTTATCCCCACTTGTTGCAGGTTGTGATGTATCATGGCGGCTGCAAGAGTTGGTTGACTCCTGCCGTAGTGGCGGAGTGTGATCACGGGTGTGATCCATCTAAGTTATCTTATCTCTAATGCTTTTGTTGGAAGTCGACAGTGGTACTGGCATGTATTTGAAATAAGAATAATGTTAGTTTCAAATTACTTTGCTTCCGCTACTTTTTAATGTAAGTTCTAATAACTATGTTGAACTCCGATGTATATTGAATTACTTGTGAAATGGTTGTAACATGTGACTTGTTATGTTGAATCACTACGATATTGGCTTGTATGTTGGTTGGTTTGAAATCCCTCGTGATTTCATTGGACTACCGGAGTTATATGGGCTCAAGTGCGAGAATTTGATCACTCTGGTGATTGTTTTTGTACTTGTGCTCTTATAATTTGGACGGTTCCGTTACAGGCTGGGTGCCGAAGCTTCCCATCATCTTTGTGCTCATCAGAAGCATCACAGATCATAAGTTTGGCATCCTCTGGGTTAGCGAACAAACACCTCAATCGATCGACCACAAGCAGGTACAACATCACCAAAGTAGGAATCTTTTTCTGCGCATAATAGTCTACTTCTTATTTTTCTTTGCTGGTGAGTTTTCAACTACTCTTCTGGGTCTACTATTGGGTCATCTTTCGCTTCTTTCCTTCACACAAGGAGGCAACACACTCTTCCTCTCTGTAGTCTTTATTCGTCTTGTACCTACTTGCACCACAATTTGGACAGCTATCCAAGTCCTTATAATTAGCACCTCGATATAGGATACAATGATTTCTACACGCGTGGATCTTCTCAACACCCATCGTCAGTAGACTGATTAGCTTCTTTGCATAGTACATGTTAGCAGGCACTTTGTTCTCCTTTGGAAGCATGTATGCGATAATACTCAAGAACGCATCAAAGCCAGCATCATAAAGACCATACCTAGCTTTGCACACCAACAACTTTAGCACAGACCATAGCGTCGTGAACTCTTTGGTGCAACCCTTAGACTCATCGTACAAAGGCTCTTCTGTTGCCTTCATCAGGGCCTCCATACCTTTCATGAAGAACATTGATGGATCTTCCGCATGATGACGCAACATTGCCTCTAGAAATTCTGCATCTTTCGTAGCCATATTATTTGGTAGGACATTAGTTCTGACACCTTCATTTCCTCCAGCGAAACCATGATCAGGAACATTTGGCACAACATGTTCAACGTCTGGACCATCGGCGTCAGGTTGTTGTGTCTCGTGTACGAAATGAAACCCGCCAATAAGCATATCTGGACCATCGACATTGATGTTCGCAGGGTTTTCAGTTGTATAAGGCGCGGCGCTACCCTCTCCATGCTTTGTCCAAATCAAGTAATCCTTCATAAATCCTCGGCAGACCAGATGAGAAAGGATTTGTTGAGTGTCATCAAATACAATAACATTTCTGCAGTCCATGCATGGACAATGTATGTGTGTCTTCTTTGTTCTCCTTGCATGGTTCTTAGCGACATCAATAAAACTATGAACCTCGGGTATGTATGATGGATCTAGTCTTGATAACTTATACATCCAAAAGGACCTCTCTATCATTACCTATAAAATCATGACACTGTGGACCTTGGGTATTATAATCAATGCAAAACAAGTAACCATATATATTTAGAGATATTTATTAGCACCTTTTGATGTGAGGTAGGTTATAGCTATGGTTTATTAGCTAGGGTTTACGATTTATGTGAGGTTTTAGCTAGGGTTTAGGTAGGGTAACTAGAGATTAAAGTAAAAAACCTAATAGCATAATTAAAAAACCTAAGTTGCATAATTACAAAACCTAAGTAGCATAATTAAAATAGATACATGTGGATAAAATAAATTAAGAAATAAAGAGAGGGATTAAAGTAAAAAACCTAATGAGCATAATTAAAAAAATAACAAAAAACCTACATTTCTCTCTCTACATAAATACACAAGAACACACTATTGATGGAATATATATCTTGCATAAACCAGCTAAATTGAGAAGCAAACATGAAAAGGGAGAGAGGAGAGACATTATGTAACCATCTTAAGCAACCTCATTAGAAGAAATAAAGACAAGAACCTAGATTTTCTTCTCTCTGACTCATGGTGAAACCCTAGATCCAAAAAGTAGCTCAAATTAAGCAAGAATGAATAAAATGATGGTACTGGGACATAAACTAACCTTTCTTATCAACCTCCTTCCAAAAAATCAAGATCAAAACTTCTCTCCTTATATTTTGAGAGATCTGGACCTCCAAAATGCCCTCTAATGGAAGGTGGCTGCGATGAACAGGTCTGCTCGGGGAGAAAGGAAGGGTATATATACCACAAACATCACTAGCGGTTGCCTTTAGTAATCGCCTGTGTAAATCCATTTCCACAATGTTACATTTACACTGGCGGTTGCCTTTATGATAACCGTCTGTGAAAATCTATTTTCACAAGCAGTTGTCATAAGCCAACCGCAACATTTGCACTGGCTGTTGTCTTATGACAACCGCCTGTGAAAATAAATTTTCACAGGTTGTTACAAAGTCGTGGCCCACCCATTTCTTTACACAGCCGGCCCTAAAGTGAAACCGCCAGTAAAAAAAAGTGGACCGCCGGCTTAGAGCTCTTTTCTACTAGTGAGAGGAACGGGAGGTGCTTCCGCGATGGCTCATCATCGATTTAGCAGCTACTTGGCCACATCAAGCAATCGGCGGACCAGTGGATTGATGCCAGAGCACTAAAGTTATTGTAAGATTATACCTTGAGCGGTTACATATCTAGGACCTTTGATGGAAATTGATGCGTCTCTAACTCCATAGAGATTACTTCTCAATATAATTTCTTTCAGATTTAGTAAAATTTCTTGTATGGATTCTTCAATACCTACTACTATTGTGGAATATTCGTGTGGTTGCTTAATTCGTGAGTGGACGCCTAACAAGCTCTCTGCTAGGGAGGCACGAGCTTATTATAACATTGTAAGTCCCCCTAATGCGCTCGCTTTGCGGCGCGTCGTTATAAAAAAATTAATTTCCGACATTAATAGAAAAGATGTGCAAACTTTTTACATATTTGAGAGAAAAATGCCGTTAGGACTTAGAGGACGACACATGAATGAATATTAAAATGTTCCACCGACCACACTAGACACTAGTGCTACACTAGCCGTGCGGCCATGCCAAACAGAGGCACGGGCCTGCCCAGCCCATATTAATATGATGCTTGGGCCCATCCGAAAAGGGAAGAGTCCCATGTGAGAAGCGGTCTTCCAGGCTCATCTTATTATGATGTTCGGGCCCATCCGAAAAGGCAAAAATGGCTCGTTACGAGGTTTCGCCCAGCGGGCTTCCAGGCAGCCCATCCCCACTGCAATTTGCCATGCCGCTGTATCGTCTCGTCCACCTGATTTCCTGAATCCTGATGAAATGTATACAAATTCTGCTCGAGCGGATCGGCCGCCTCGTAGTCGTAGTCCTCCATGTAATCGCCGCTGGGGGCCGGCTGCCATGGATGGACCTCATCAGAGACTCAGAGCTAGCAGCATTGCTAGTGAGTAGTGACACTGGCAGCGCGTAGGAGTAGCTCTGAGCCTGATCGATGATCTCACGTCGACGACGACTGGTTGATCGACCGCTCAAAAAATGGTCCAAATAACATTCATGCTAGATGGGGACAGAAATAATGTCGACGTGTCTGGTGAGCTCTAGGTTCCAGTTGGGCAAGCTACGATGAACTAATAGTACCTACTACTGCTATTCGTTTTTTTTTAATAAACATACGTACCTACTGCTGGAGTATAGCTAGAGCTATAGTACAAACATACAATCCAACCTTCAGAGAAATTAAATCTAATCCTGAATTCGTCGTGATAGGGAGGTAGTAGTTGTTAGATGATAGCGTGTACTAGTGTGTGGGTGCACGTTGATGAATGTAAATGACTAGTATTGGTCAGTCTTAGGTGCTAGTCTCTATGCTATAATTAATGTACTCCTAATACTCGTAAGAGAACCACTGGTGGGGGGCTATTCCCCATCACTATAACACACAACCAGGGACAGCCGAGATAGACATCCTTGTTACCCCATAATTTTTACATGGTATCGAGCCTCTCTCCACACGGACAATTTCATGGCGTTTTCTTCTTCTTCCTCCTCCTCCTCCTCCACCATCCATCCGCAGCCATGTATCCCTTCACCTTCCTTCCCACAAATGAAAAACTTACCCGCTCGAACTTCACGTCCTGGAAGGCTCAAGTTGTCTCTGCTGTCAAGGGTGCCCAGATGGGCAATTTCCTCAACCCTGATGAGCAGCCGCCGCCGGCCTTCTACACGACAGATGGCACCAAAGCTGATGGCTCCAAGAAGGATCGGGAGGCCAACCCCGACCACGCGTCTTGGGTGGCCAAGGATCAGACGGTCCTCAACTACCTCTTCTCCAACATGTCGAAGGAGATCCCGGGACACGTCAACCACCACGTCACCACCGCTGGCGCCTAGGCTGCACTACAAGAGCTGTACTCCTCCCAGTCGTGCGCCAAAATCATTAGCACCCGCATGGCTTTGGCCACTGCCACCAAAGGTACCTCGTCCATTAGCGAGTATTTTATCCGGATGAAAAGTTTGGCAAATGATATGGCGGCAGTGGGGCGAAAACTCGATGATGAGGAACTCGTCTCCTTCATTCTGATCGGCCTTGATCTCGATTTTGAGTCAGTCGTGTCAGCTGTGGCGGCACGAGTGGAACCCATCTCCGTTAGTGAGCTCTACACCCAGCTCATTAGCCATGAGCAGCGTCATGCGCTGCGTGACGGCGGCAATCACTCGTCGGCAAATGTTGCGGCCAAGGGAGGTCGCGGCAACAATGGCCACTTCTTCCACCGCGGCGACAACAACAACTACCACCGCGGTGACAACAGCAACTTCCACCGCGGCGGTGGTGGCCACAACAGCGGCGGTCGTGGCGGAGGCCACCGTGGCGGCGGGCGTCCTGGCAGTTCTGGCCGTGGAAATGGCAACCAGAGCAACTTCTAGAAGGGAGTGTTTTGCCAAATTTGTGGCATCGAGGGACATCCTGCGCATCAATGCTACAAGAGGTTTGATGCCTCTTACTCCGGCCCTCCTCAGCAACAATACAAGTCGGCTTCTGCGGCGACTACATCTTATGGCGTGGACACCAACTGGTACATGGATACCGGTGCCACAAACCACATCACCAGCAAACTCAATCGACTACAATGGAGGTGATCAGGTGCACACCGCCAGTGGATCAGGTATGGAGATCAATCACATTGGTCATAGTACTTTGAGTTTCCCAAACAGCAATCTTCATCTTGGTAACATACTTCATGTTCCACAAGCCAATAAAAATCTTGTTTCTGTCAATCGTATTACCCGTGACAACAATGTGTTTTTAGAATTTCATCCTGATCATTTTTTGGTCAAGGAGCAGGGCACCAAGAAAACCCTACTCCAGGGCAGATGTGAGCGCGACCTCTATCCACTTCGACCACCCAAGTCATCCAATAAAGAAGTACTTTCTGTTGTCAAGCCATCTACCTCATTGTGGCATTATCGACTTAGACACGCCTCCACTCCAATAGTTCAACGTGTTATCAATCGCCACAACCTTCCTTTTGTTCAAGATTCTAGTCATGTTAGTGTGTGTGATGTGTATCAACAAGGGAAGAGCCACCAGTTGCCCTATCCTAAGTCCACTAGTGTGTCAAGTCATCCTTTTGATCTTGTTTTTTCTGTTGTATGGGGTCCTGCTCCCAACTCAGTTGGTCGAAATAAATATTTTTTGAGCTTCATTGATGATTATAGTAAGCACACTTGGATTTATCTACTTCGTCGTAAATCTGAGGTGTTTCAATGTTTTCATGACTTCCAAAAACTTATTGAACGGCAATTTGATTGCAAAATTCGTGCTATACAAACAGACTGGGGTGGTGAGTATCAAACTCTTAGCTCCTTCTTTAGTCCTGTAGGCATGTCTCATCAAATTTCATGCCCTCACGCACATCAGCAGAATGGAGCAGCTGAGCGCAAGCATAGGCACATTGTTGAGGTCGGGCTTACCCTTTTAGCTCATGCCTCCATGCCTCTCAAGTTTTGGGATGAGGCTTTCGTCACAGCTATTTTCCTCATTAATCGACTACCCTCCAAAGTCATTAATCAAGGCACACCACATGAACATCTCCATGGACAAGCCCCTGACTACATGTTTCTTTGTACTTTTGGTTGTGCATGTTGGCCCAACCTCCACCCCATTTAATACCCGAAAGCTTGATTTTAGGTCCAAACAATGTGTTTTCCTTGGTTACAGTAATCATCATAAAGGATTCAAGTGCCTTGAGCCCACTACTAGTCGCATTTACATATCTCGTGATGTGGTGTTTGATGAACATGTTTTTCCATTTTCTAAACTCCATCCTAATGTGGGTGCCCAACTTTGTGTTGAACTTACTCTTCTACCTGATATTCTTCTCAATCCCAATTCTACATTCCGGGGAACTCAAGTGCCTAATCAGTGTGTGCGTTCTTCATTACCTACTAACCTCTCATCAAATTCTGCTGGAGATTTGTTATCTGCAGGCGAAAATTTGGATCAAAATGATGAAAATTTGGGCTTAAACAGCCCTCACTTCATGTGCTTCCCGGTGGGAGGCAGCACAACTCCTGGAGCTGATCCACCTGCAGGCATGACAGGTGCAGGTGGCGTCGAATCTGCCCCGAGACCGTTGACGAATTCGGGTGGCGCTGCTGCTTTCCCACCCGAAGGCTCATCTGGTGATGTAGCGGCATTGTCGGGTGCACAGGTCGACCCCACCTCCGGATTCCCTGCGCCATCCGCTGATCCAACCTCTTTGCCACAGCGCTGCTCTGGATCCCTTGCGGCTGCCTCTGGATCCAGTGTGGCTGGTCCTTCTGCGTCGACTCCTGTGGCCATAGCTCCCACACGTTCATCTGCAGCAGTTCTAGCAGCTCCTTCGACCACAGTGACACGTCCTGCCACTCGTTCGCAGCATGGCATTGTACAACCCAAGCGCCGCAGTGACGACACTGTTCGTTGGTGTAATCTTGCCATGACAGAAGAACCATCCTCCATTGATGAAGCTTTGCAAGATAAATCTTGGACACTAGCCATGAATGAAGAACATAGTGCTCTAATCAACAACCATACTTGGCAGCTGGTGCCACCTCCACGTGGCAAGAATGTTATTGGATGCAAGTGGGTGTACAAGATTAAAAGAAGAGCTGATGGTCAAATTGAATGGTACAAAGCACGCTTGGTGGCCAAAGGGTATCAACAGAGGTATGGTCTTGATTATGAGGACACTTTTAGTCTGGTTGTCAAAGCTGCCACGATTCGCCTTGTTCTGGCTATGGCTCTATCCAGGGGATGGTCTCTTCGTCAGTTGGATGTCAAAATTGCATTTCTTCGTGGTGTTCTTCAAGAGGAGGTATACATGCATCAACCTCCTGGCTATGTAGATCCCAAGCATCCAGGATATGTTTGCAAATTGAACAAAGCCATCTACGGTCTTAAACAAGCTCCTCGAGCGTGGCATGCTCAACTTTGTGCAAAACTTGAGTCTCTTGGATTTATTCCCTCCAAGGCAGATGCGTCCCTCTTCTATTTTAACAAGGAACGGTATAGTCTATTTGTCCTTGTGTATGTGGACGACATTATAGTGGCCAGCTCATCTACTGATGCTACAAAGGCTTTACTTGTTGATCTGCAGCGGGATTTTGCACTCAAGGACCTAGGTGATCTTCATTATTTCTTGGGCATCGAAGTCAAGAGGGGAACAACTAATATGCTTCTCACCCAAGAAAGATATGCCACGGAGGTGTTAAAACGCTCTGGTATGGATAAATGTCATTCGGTTGATACACCACTTTCCATTTCTGAAAAATTAAGCATAGAAGATGGGGAGAAACTTGGACCTGAAGATGCAACAAAATATCGTAGTGTGGTAGGAGCATTGCAATACTTAACTCTCACAAGACCAGATATATCTTTTTCAGTCAACAAAGTATGTCAATTCTTGCACTCACCTACCACTATACATTGGAGCGCTGTGAAAAGGATCCTGAGGTATATAAAAGGGACCATCAAACTTGGAATTAAGTTTAGCAAATCTGAATCTATGCTAGTAAGTGCTTTCTCTGATGCTAACTGGGCTCGTTGCGTGGATGACAGAAGATCTACAGGAGGGTTTGTTGTGTTCCTCGGCAATAATCTGATTTCTTGGATGGCTAAAAAGCAACCAACAGTGTCACGGTCAAGCACTGAAGCCGAATATAAAGCACTCGCCAATGCAACTGCAGAGATGGTATGGGTTCAGCAGTTGTTAACTGAACTTGGGGTTAGGCATCCTCATTGGGCACGATTATGGTGTGATAATTTGGGTGCAACCTATCTTTCTGCTAATCCAATTTTCCATGCACGAACAAAGCATATTGAGATAGATTTTCACTTTGTAAGAGAAAGGGTGGCTCAAAAATTACTAGAAGTCAGATTTATCTCAACTAGCGATCAGCTAGCTGATGGGTTCACTAAGGCATTACCAGTTAACAAGTTAAAGAAATTCAGAGACAATCTCAACCTCCAAAGTGGCTAAGATTGAGGGATGATGTTACATGATAGCGTGTACTAGTGTGTGGGTGCATGTTGATGAATGTAAATGACCAAGTATTGGTCAGTCTTAGGTGCTAGTCTCTAGGCTATAATTAATGTACTCCTAACACTTGTAAGAGAGCCACCGGTGAGGGGCTATTCTCCATCACTATAACACGTAACCCGGGACAGTCGAGATAGGCATCCTTGTTATCCTATAATTTTTACAGCAGTAGTACCACCGATTGTTTGCTAGATCGATTAGCTGCTGATAAACCTGCTGCTGATGCTTCTGCTGCCGGCTAGTATGCATGCCACCCGGCCAGATCGACCAGGTAGAGACGTGCCAAGCTAAGGCCCTGTTTATTTGCTTCAAAGTTCCAAAAATTTTACAAGATTTTTCATCACATCGAATCTTTAAACGCATGCATGAAACATTAAATATAGGTAAAAAAATAACTAATTACACAGTTTGGTTGTAAATCACGAGACGAATCTTTCGAACCTAATTAGCTCATGATTGGACACTAATTGACAAATACAAACGAAAGTGTTACTATGCTTCCAAAAAATTTAGAGGGCCAACTAAACACAGCCTAAGACTGATGTTGCCGTGTGTGTGTGCCGAGGAATATATAATATTGGATATGCATTCTGCAGAGTGCATATATATGTGCATACGGTGGTTGGTAGGTTGGAGGATGGGTCGCTGACCATCCGTTTGACCAGCGGTGGCATATAAACTGACCGATATGTACAAGTATTAGCCTGGCCTACCGTGCCATGGCATCAGCTGTGCCTCTGCGCGCGAGTTCCCACTGCTGTCCCGCTCATAATTCATCGGATGGATCCGTCACGTAATCTGGCCCCAAACGCTCCCGATGGCTCCTGCGCATCAGCCTGATGTCTGACGGGTGTCATCCAATGATCCAAATGATTCAAGGCCTCAAGCAGTTCATTCTGCCGTCCTTTTCTTTTCTTATATACTAACAGTGTAGTACATGTCTTTATCTAGAAAAGTAGTAAGTATGCATTACTACCACTATCAGGATAATTATTATTCAACCGTCAACCAACGTGACGTCGTCGTTCTATATACACCCTCCGTATCGAATTTAGAAGTCGTTTTGGATAAGGTTTGGATCAAATATTGGGAATATAAATCATCAATAACTTTTAAGTTGTTGAGTTTGCAAATGTATAAAAGTATACATATATCACTTTTTCATAAATATTTTTTATAAAAACAAGAGGTCAAAGTTGTGTTTTGGAGACCATGTCGCTGTCTTAAACGACTTCTAAATCCGATACGGAGGGAGTATACAATTAGCTCGTGGATACACTGAATTTAATAGTTACACTGAGGCGGCATCCAGAGATGATGATATATGCATGCAACAGTTTTCTGTCTGTCTGTCAGATCTACAAGGTTAATTTTCGGGATAAGAAAAAACAACATACGAGCTAGCTAGGCCGCACAACCAACAACGTTGAGTGATAATATATTGTGCGAAAAGTATCATGGACACAAGCCTTGTAATGAACAGACGTGCACATACGGTGTACATGCCGGCTTTCTTGAAGTACTAGTCCTGCAGTGCAAACTATTCGTAAGGACTAGACACAACACAAGCACCACATGCACATAAGATTAAGATGAAACCCAGCCCTTATTTAGTTCCCCCAATTCTCCCCCAAATTTCACTATGCAAAAAGAAGATTCTCTGTCACATCAAAATGTCGGCAAATGCATGGAGTACTAAATGTTGATGAAATCAAAAACTAATTGCACAGTTTTGTTGTACTTTGCGAGATGAACATTTTAAGCTTAGTTAGTCAAAATTTGGATAATTTTTACCAAATACAAACGAAATGCTACAGAAATTCTGATACAGTGTTTTTCTCCCTAATTCACCGAACTAAACGAGGCCCCACACAACACGAAACCCACACGAACAAAGGCAAGATTAAGATGAAAGAAAGACGGTGTAGTGGTGGTGGTTGGGAAGGTGGCGGGCAAGTGAGAAGAAACAAGATCACGACGGCGACGCAGAGACCAATGCAAGTGACCCTCTCTGCGGTGTCGCCGAGCAGGTTGATGGCTCCCTCAAGTTATAAATACATGATGTAGGACGTAGTTGATTTTTACGTGCTCTTCGACTCTTCGATCTTGTTAAGGTCACGTTTAGTTTCCAAAAATTTTCAAGATTTCCCGTCACACTGAATGTTTAGACATATGTATGGAGCATTAAATGTAGACGAAAAAAACTAATTAAACAGTTTGGTAGAAAAACCATGAGACGAATCTTTTGAGCCTAATTAGTTCATGATTAGACATTAATTGATAAATACCAACGAAAGTGCTACAGTAGCCAAAGCCAAAAAATTTCGTGAACTAAACACACCCTAAGCTTTAGCCATTGATTGATTTTCTTTCTCACTGTATGTAGTATGGTATGTATATATATATAGTCATAGTACTATACTCCCTCCCCATAAAAAAAGAGTTGTTATACGACTCATGCTGGTCAAACTTTTAAAAAAAAATTGACTAGATTCGTAAAAAATATTAGCACCATTTGTTTCTCCAAATAAGTTTATTATGAAAATACATTCAAAGATCTATCCAATTATTCTTATTATGTATCATAAATATTAATATTTTGTTATATATATTTAGTCAAAGCTAAAGATAACTGACTTCTTGGAAAGCGGAAATGGCTCTTTTTATGCGACGGAGGGAGTATCTCGCTAGTACACACAATAATATTATAAAAGTATACTAGTATTCAGTTATCTGCACATGTTTTTTTTTGTTTCTATATATTGTAACTAATAAATATTTGAAATATATACTATTATCTTATTAACTGTCAAGGTGTAAAAGTTTTGGTTCAGTTCTTATCAAATTGTCAAGTAGTATTCATGATGGAAAAGAAGGGCAACGTAGACTCGAAGCTAAAGGGATTTAGTTCGGAAAGGACTGGCTCATTTGGTGGGCAAAGGACAGGTCCCAGTAGCTAATTTATCAGCAATTGACTGGGCTAGGCTGGGATTAAATAAGCAGGCACAATATAGTTAGGCAATCTACAATCTAAACCTGATACATTCGAGCTGACCTAATACATACCTACATGCATACAGAACTAGTAGTAATATATACATTATTCCGATCTCAACTAGAGAAACTTAGCCTGCTAGTACTTGCTAATCCTGGTAACAATATTGAGAACGTGCTGTCAGGAGATTAGCTGAAGCCACCTGCAGCTGCTGCCTTGCTGGCTGCTGCCACCCGGCCCGGACGGCCAGACCCGCCGGGATGCAGTACGTGCGTGTCGGTTGTCAGGTTGGAGATGAGCCGGTGGCCACCCGCATCCGTTCGTTTGACCAACGTTAACAGTTAACTGCCCCGTCGTCGAAATACTTACTTCGTCTCACTGATCTATTCTCGTGCATGCATATCTTGTTCCTCGATATTTGGTAGAGATTTAGATTGTTGTAGAAAACGTTTCGGATCTAAATTCTATTAAGAAATGTTTCAAATGCTGAATTAGAATCATTTTAGGAAATCATTTGGCTAATAGGGTGGATTCTGAATTTCTGATTCACAGATTGACGTATATTTTCTTAAAAAATCATATAAATAAAAATATGCTTCAAAAAAGACTAGTAACTTTTTTTAGACGAAGATCAACTTAAATAAAACTCCTTTTAATTTGTTGCACTAAAAAAGGATTATAACTGAAAAAGATACAATTACTAGAATATAGGTGAGGCAAAGAAATTTAAACGTTTTTGTGTGAAACTATCTTTTCCCTGTTTCCAAGTTTGCTAAAGGAAGTGCGGAATGATTATGTTCTGAATCCAGGACCAAAAAATGGGAAAAAGGAACTACAATATATATTTGAGAAACATATAGAATGAATTCATATCAGATCCATATGAAATCAAATACATATAGTACCATATACCACAATTTAATTCAAATTCAAATACGAATACAGAATAGATGTCTCGAATTTATATTCGCACTTGAATATCTACTAGATTTTGACTATAACATATATCTATTTGCTTATTGATAGTTTTAGTAGAACAAATCATTATGCAAATAGAGAATATGATTATATAACATATGTACATAACAACAACTCATAAGATAACATATAGAATAAGTAATTTTATATTTTAATATATAGAATCAATAGAACTATGAATAATATTTATCAATAAATAGTTTAGAATATATAAAATAATTTCATGAATACTTGAATAGCTAAAGTACTTAAAATTAATATGACTAGCCATGCCAAAATTAAAACTTTATATGTCGTTAACAATAGTAAAATTAATATAATGTTATCAGCCATAGAAACAAGTTGTAAATTGTTCAGAGGATGCATATCGTTTCTATACTGAAGTTGGTACGATTACTAATTAGTCACAGATATATAAGTTTTAAATGGCTTTACAAGGTCCTTATTCATGGATACAGGTAACGTCAGATGTTTTACATTTTTTTTTCAAGTAGGTGGAGTTGAAACGAGAAAAAACACAGAAAACGAATACGGATACATCTACTTAGCATTTAAAGACAAGAGAACGTTTGGCCTATCTCGGCTCTCACAGTGGCCACGGTAGTAAAACGAATGCCGACCGTTGGATTTGGCCATCGACGGTGGTGCTGTTTCCTCCTATGTCGAATATATACGAGTTCCAACCCTAACTCCCTCTCGCACTTCCACATTTGCCTCTCCCTCTCCCTCTTCACTCTCGGCGGCGGCTCCCTCTCTCTCTTGTCTCCGCTCTCCTCCCTCCCTCTTCTCTTAGCGGCACGGGAGGGCCTCGGCGCGGTGGTCCGGCGTGGCGGCGCGACGGCCCCAGCATCATGGCCTGCGGGCCCCCATGCGGAGGTGGCGCGACGGCGCGGTGCTAGCACGGCGCTGCGAGCAGGCCACCGCCGGCCACTATGGCCGCGGGATGCACGCGAGCTGGCCACGGGCCGACTGCGCAGGTTAAGGTGCTTTGCTCCCTCTCGCTCCCCCTCCCCTTCCCTCGCCGGCACCGGGATGGACATCGATCTAGGCTTGCCGGCTCTATCTTTCCTTGATGGCGGAGGCCCTGGCGGATCTGGCGGATCCGGTGCCTCCGTGACCGGATCCGTCGTCCTCCCGTCGGATCTGCGCAGGTCACCTAGCACGAAGCCGCCAGAGGCTAAGGGTGGCGGTGGCATGGTGGACAACCGTGGGCCAATGACGGCGCTGGCCTTGAGGGCACGACGTGAGCGTATAAGGCGCCCTGACTGAGGCTGCTGCGGATGCGCGCCGGCTGCCGGGTAAAGAAGCCGCGCACGCCTCCGTTTCTTCTCCCCTTCCGTCGTGCCGGCTGCGCCAGGTGAGTCGCCCGAGCTATCCCCGTCCCCGCTTGTTCTTCCTTTTTATCGTCCGTGCATCGCGGTTTCTTGATTCACTGCCTCCCCGCGCGGATCCCCGCGTGCGATTTGTAGGTGCTAAAGGGAGGTCAGGGAGCGCCAGATCTGTTGTGTGGAGGAGCTCCGGTAGGGAGGGCCCACGGCGGCGAAGGAGGCCCCCGGCGCGGTGTCCCGGCACCGGCCCCCAAGAGCGATGTCGTTGTACGGGCGGGCACCGGTGACCTCCCGGTGCGGCGGCGGCGCAGATCCAGCTATGCGGCCCCTCCCTCCCTTCTCTCTATGCGGGGCAGCCACACCCGTCGCCAGCCGTGAGGACGGTGGTGTCATTCACGCCGGCGGCCGGTGCAGTACGAGGAGCTAGACCAGCAGGCGCTCATATACAAGTACCTGGTGGCCAGAGTGCCGCGGGATCTCGCGTGGTTCCAATCCGCCGTGGCCTTACTGCCTCGCAACTCGCTTCTGCGGTCCACCCACACGTACGGTGTGTTCCTCCCTCTCCCCGGCGGCCATCCTTGTTGTATTGCTTTCGGGTGCTTGCTCCGTCCCCGGGCTTGTGACTCTCTGTTTATTCCAATCAACTGTGTTTTGCCACGATACGTTAATTTGCTTTGGTCATTTGTTAATCGGGCCTATCCTGCTACCTACGCCCGTTTTATCCGCTGCTCGGGTTACAGTTCAATCAATCTTCCTTTTCTAAATAAATAGTTCAATCAATCTTGAGCGTTGAGCTCAGTTGTTCTTCATTTCAGTTTATGACTGCTCAGACTCTATGTGTAGCAGCTGCACATTGGTGCTGAACTTCTGATTGTTCAGAAATGTTGATAATTTTTGTGGTCAAAATGCAGCTGTTTTCATTCTTACATGCTATGGGTTGAACTGCCCCTGTATGTTGCTGTACTATGTTGGTATCGGGTAAGAAGGGAGCAGCCGTGGCTACACAGGTGTGTAGAGGAGCAGTGGCGACATTTCAGCACGTGGTTAGAGCTATCGGCCTGCTGCTTGAATTGGTGAGAAAACATTGAATGATCTCTTTTTGTCTATTTTTAGAATTAGATTTTCTGAAGCCATATGCTAGATATTGATTTGTTATGTCATTCCTATCAGGTTTTTGAAGCATCTATGTTGAGCAGGAACTAAAGGGACCTGCTCTTTGGTAGATTAATTTGCACAGCATTAATCTCTTGCCCACGCAAGGTGTGGCCTAACTCTGTCCTGCAAGCGAGAAAAGTAAAAGACCCAGCTTAGACATGACGATATTTTGTTTATTAGTCTGAAGGTGTGCTTATTGACTATTGCATTCAATACCCAGCACTACATGGGTACTGCATCTATATTCAGATATATACACCTTTTTCTTAAACTTTATGAAATTGCGTCCACAGTAGGCTGATCAGTGAGCTTGCAGTATCGACACTGGAGAACCAAGCAACATGTGTGTGGTCTTTTAAAATATTCAGATATATATGTTTATTGTTCTGCATGGCTTGGGCTATCGAGTTTTAACTTATTTCTCAGTTTATATACATCTTCTATATTCTGAAATGCGTCCTGGGAGAAGATTTTGGTTAGCAGGTCAAAATGTAT
The DNA here is from genome assembly GCA_038087645.1 of Saccharum hybrid cultivar R570. Taxonomy (NCBI): domain Eukaryota; kingdom Viridiplantae; phylum Streptophyta; class Magnoliopsida; order Poales; family Poaceae; genus Saccharum; species Saccharum hybrid cultivar. The sequence continues at coordinate 1,995,822 of JAQSUU010000782.1, read as the reverse complement.
GAAGAATTAACATGAGATGGTCATTAGAATTCTTTGCCTGGAGTCTACTACTGGTTTTGAAATCAAAATGTATGTCCTGAAGGACCTAAAGCTTGATGAACCCACAACTGCTTCTTACTGTCTTAGTGCTTGCAGTTATAGGCTTTTGTAGAAATTTAGGAGTAGCCTGCCATGGTGAGCTACTGCATTGATAACTCCACATTGTGTGAAAGAAGATTATGCTGCTTCGGCCATGGTAAATGATGCAAAGAATTGTTTCTTTACAATATAATAGTATTGTGTGTTTCTGCAGCTTATTGCTTAGTCAAACAGGATAAAAAAATGTATAACATACCTGCATGTTTTCATCTGTCATGTGATTTATTTAGTGAAATTACGTAACCAATATTCACTTATAATTTTTTTTATTTTTTATGTAGATCATTCAAATACAAATGAATATTCCAATACCTCCAAACTGCCATCACAAAATGGATCATCTCATATTAGCACAGTTTGAACCATGTAATGTCACTTTCAAATTCAATGATCCAACTTTCTTCTGGAAATGAAGGCCACATCTTGAGGATCAGATGTAGGCCCGACAGACAATGGTGCTACTACTGCTAGGGAGGCTTAGAGAAGGGGAAGCTGCTGAAATTATTTTAAAACATCGAACCTCAGTTTGCTGCTCTGTTTTTCTGGTTATTTTTGGTTAGGTCACGGTACTCTGCGTGTCCCCGCATGGAAGCTTTATTAGCGCTGTAAAGATCAGCCGAACTTCAGAAGCTGATGCCGCTTTTCTTGTGACCTATATCTAATCATTCGCTACTATGACTTGCTATGTGCAATGTGTTGTATTATGCCATCTCAAGACTGTCTCGTTGGTGCTCTATCCCAAGGCTCTTTTTATTTGTAATTATGTACGATATGTATGCCTAGCGTCTAGTGTAGGTTTGTCTCGTGTAATATCTAAGTAATGTCTGGACACTCTCTATATCTCATGTAATATATATATGTAGTAATACAACATCCAATGGTTGTGTTTAGAAATTCATCTTTGGCCATCACTCGCGCGCATGGGCGCGCGCAAATCACTAGTCTACATTAAAATAGGATAGGAATAGAATCTTCCGGATATTTTAACATGGGGATCCATCCCTGTCGTAGTTGCAGCTTTGTCAGATAGATGGTACTCCATCCGTCCATAAAAGAATACGATTATGGGAAGCGTGGCGGTCAAACTAGCTCAAGTTTGATTAAGTTTATGATAAATGTTATTAGAATTTATGTCTCCAAATAAATTTATTATAAAAATATATTCTATAACTAATCTAATGGTAACTATTTTGTTTTATGAGTCTTAGTATTTTTTCATATAATTTTAGTCCAAGTTTATTATGTTTGGCTCCTTGAAACATGAGAATTGTATTCTTTTTTCGTGGACGGAGGAGTCCGGCTGATTCCGACGCACCGGCAGCGCGCGCGGCCTGGCTCTAGCTAGCAGCAGCTTGCCAACCTGAATTGGGTGGCTAGTCAGCAACAGGCAACTGCTGGGAAAGATAGATAGCGCCCGCATTGCCTAGCAAGGGGCCGATCGAGCACGTACACTACTACTTAAATGAGAGTCCAGTTGGTTGGTTGGGGCACTAGAGAAATTGAAGGAGATCCATGACCCATCCATGATGGATCCATTCGTTGGGTATCCGGCGGGGCTCTCCCTGCTGCCTGCATCTGCATGTTGCCTTGCGTGCGTGTCTGAACAAATGGCCACGATTAGTTGTTTCCTTGTGGAGCGCGGCAGGCGTGCAGGAGCTGAGGAGCCCGTGCGTGCACCGATCCAGTTCGTTCCGCGGCCGAGACCGAGAGCATGCAAACGATTTCTGGATGTGTGATCAAAATTATTTTTTAGGGGTAGATGATTTAGTAGTACTAGAACCTTCTGATGAAAAAAATAAAAATATATCAGCATTCAACAAGCCGACCCGATGAATGCATGCGGCTGCAGCAGCAAGTGGCGACTGCTGGGAGAGGTAGCGCGGGAGGGCGGTTGGTTGGTTGGTTGGACGTCGGAGGACCCTGGCGTCCCGCGTCCTGGACACAGAGAACGAAAGGCGGTGCAGCACGCGCAGGGGCCTGACCGGGTCCATCCATATCCATTCCCCTGTGACCAACCTGACCATGTGGTCTCCGCCTCTCCGGTGCTGCCACCACTCACCCGCGCGCTGCTGCAGCTTGCACCCTTCCTACGCCGCCGGCGAAGGCAGGGAAACAGAGAGGTCCGGTACGTCGCTGCAAGTGGGGCCGCGCCGTTGACCCTTGCCGGGGCCGCATCGTATTTATGTTATGTACTACTACTACCACCACCTTGGATTGGAACGATGGACAGACGTGACGACCGGCACGTAGCACCACCCGCTGCACGCACGCACGGATGCATGCATGCACGGGTTGGCAACCGGCGTGCGCTCTTGCTTGATCGGTACCTACAGCCAACTGCCGCCGCCGGGGAATCTCGCTAGTAATGAATGAAAGAGGAGCTTGGCAGGTCGGCCGCGCGCGATCGAGCGTGCTTGGATTAATTCGGTTCGGTCCACCCATGCCCGCGGATCGGAGACGAACCAACAATGCAGTATTCGGCATGTGCTTCTCCGTTCGCTCCAGGCCGCGATCCAGCAAACCAAACAGGATGTGTGCTCTGCGTCAACCATGCAACTGCACACGTCCGCACCGCACGGCTCCACGTGTGGCTGGTGAGAATGATCGATCCATCCCTTAAAACGACAGGCCGATCAAAACCCTCCGGCCGGCCGGGCCAGGCGTCGCCACACCTTGGTTTCGTGCAGCATCGCCCGCGCGACGCGCGCGTGGCTCCTACCTACGCCACACGGCACACGCAATGCCGGGCCGGCGGGGCGGCCGACCGCTTCGTGCGCGGCTGGGTCAGTATGTAGGCGAGGATGGATGAGCGGCCGCCCCGAAAAAAAAAATGGACGCGTCTACGCACGCGACGAGACTACTGGACCCGACGACGGCGGCGCGCGTCGTCGCCGTGTTTGGTCTCGGCTGCTTCCGTCGTCTCGCTTTGCTTCGGCCGGCTTCCTCCGCACGACGCGTACGTGGCGGCCGGCGGGCACCGGCCGAGCCAGAGCGCGCGCGGCTGGGCGACGCCATCAGAGATCGATTCAGATTTCAGAGTTGTGCTGTCCTGCTTACATACCTCATGTGTGTACCGTAGCACTTAAGGCTAATCATGGACTAATTAGGCTAAAAAGATTCGTCTCGTGATTTCCGACCAAACTGTGCAATTAGTTTTTTTTTGTCTACATTTAGTACTCCATGCATATGTCTAAATATTCGATATGATGGGGTGAAAAAATTTTCGGTGGAAACTAAGCACCCCCTGATGAGAACAAGAAAAAGAAAAGAAGATATGTTTTGCCACGTATGTATGTACTACTACCACCTTGGATTGGAACGATCGATAGACGTGACGACCGGCACGTTCCCCATCTATCAATGGCCACGCATAGTTTTCGTGCATCAGCGCCCAAGCGGCGTGGGCGCCCCACATTTTGTCGTGCGTGGGTGCATGCGCGAGGCACGACACGTACGGCGACACAAAGACACGACCATATGTAGCAGCCGTCGGGAACGTACGGATGAGCAGCCGCCCGGTAACACACGCACGTAGCCAGAGGTAGACCGGCCGTGAGCCTTTGTGTGGCGGGGCGGCTTCCGTGGTCAGCAAGGCTGTCATGTTAATCTCTTGTTTTTTTACAACAGTAAATCTCTTGTTTCATCATATCCTAGGAGTATACTGTTCGTGTACTCCGGGAATACGTATTAATTGGTCTATGAGAGACTTTTTTTTGTGGTTGGGCGCCTATTCGGAGCTGGTTGGTTGGTTGGGGAGGATGCCCAGGCCACAGGGATCCAACGACGAACGAAAGAGAGCGCGGTAGCTCGACCGCGCGCGCCGTCGAGCACGCAGCTGCGCGCGTCGTCGCCAAAAAAAAAAACTGGGGCCGTGTTTAGTTGCGCCAATTTGGCGGCAACAAAATCTGCACAGTACAGACCCGTGCACTGTAGCATTTCGTTTGTATTTGTGAATTTTTGTCCAAACATTGACTAATTAGGCTCAAAAGATTCGTCTCGCAAAGTACAACTAAACTGTGTAATTAGTTTTTGATTTCATCTACATTTAATACTCCATGCATGTGCCGTCATTTTAATGTGATGAAAATCTTCTTTTTTGCATAGTGGAATTTGGGGCCGATTCCGTCGTCTCGCATGCTTCCATCGGGCGGCTGCTTCCTCCGCACGACGCGTACGTGGCCGCGGCGCGCCGGCTGGGCGACGCCATCCGAGATCAGCCTTTCCGGCCCAGTGTAGCCGTGTAGGGGCTCGACACACCTTGTACTGTACATTCTTTTTCCACTCTGTTTTTGTCCTTTAATTATGGATGATGCGACTGCGACAGGAGACCCAACATTCGAGTTTTGCCAAACAAGTCAACACCCTCAGCTTTCGTACCGGCCGTGCTTTGGGGGCTGTTTAGTTGGCAAAATTTTTGGCGAAACGCTACTGTAGTAGTTTCGTTGTTATTTGGTAAATATTGTCCAATCATGGTCTAATTAGACTTAAAAGATTTGTCTCGTCCATTTCGTCTAAACTGTGTAATTAGTTTTATTTTTATCTATATTTAATGTTTCATGCATGTGTTCAAAGATTCGATGTGACGGAAAATCTGAAAAATTTGGCAAAATTTTTGACATCTAAACGGTGCCTTGGCCATGCATGCGCCCATGCCAAAAGTATCGTGCTTTCCAAGCCTAAAAATAACGTGGTCCTAGTCTCAGCTATGTGCCAGAAATATAATAAAAAGCCTTTAGGTGTCACATTGATGGTTATATGGGGTGTTCGGATATTAATAAAAATAATAAATTACAAAATTCGTCAGTAAACCGCGAGACGAATTTATTAAACCTAATAAATCCGTCATTAGCACATGTTTTACTGTAGCACGTTATTATCAAATCATGAACTAATAGGCTTAAAAGATTCGTCTCGCAAAGTAGTCGCAATCTGTGCAATTAGTTATTTTTAGTCTATATTTAATACTTCATGCATATGTCCAAATATTCGATGAGATAGGATCTAAACTTTTGAGAAGAAACTAAATAAGGCCATACTTGCAGAGCATATGAGAAAAGCTCATCCACTCCCACAGTCCCACTTGCCCTTAGGCGAACTGTGGCCCCGTTCGGCTGTAATGATAAGCCGGCTGAAAAACACTGTTAGCTGATTTGTTGTGAGAGAAAAATATTGTTCCGACTGAAAAAACAAGATGAAAAAGACAGATTATAAGTCGGATGAATATAGCCTGTATCAAAAGAAAAGGCCAGGAGCCCAGAAAGAAGTATAGCCTAATAGAGCACACCATTTTATTTGGGCACAATCGATGACCCACGAAGATGTACTTTTCCAACTCAAACGCATGGATCTACAGGAGCAATGTACAGATTTCTCTACCATTCCAAATTTCACTTGTAAATGCCCTATTCGCTTGAGTTTATTCAGAACTACTTTTAAGTCATATAACAGTATTTTCTTCTCACAACATTTCAGCATAAGCTTCAACATAAGCCAAAATTTTCCTCTCACAACATTTCACATCCGTTATATATTCGTTTTCTTTCTTTTTGCAACTTTTCACGCAATGATTTTGGGGTGGTACTCGTGTTTGGTACTAACACTCACTACTACAGGATTTTTAACCGAGGCAGACATTTTTGGTTAACCGAGGCGGTTTTTGTAACCGCCTCGGTCTAAAAGTCACGGTTAATCATGACTTAACTGAGGCGGTTGCCCTAACCGCCTCGGTTAATCGATTAACCTTGGTGATCGGCTTAACACAACCGCCTCGGGTAATATGTATTAACCAAGGCGATTGTTATAACCCGCCTTGGTTAAACTTTTAACCGAGGCGGTTGGTTTAAGGAGCCCGCCTCTGTTAAATATTTAACCAAGGCGGTTTTTATTAATTTCCTGCCTCCGTTAATTTTGTCTAGATTTTAAAAAAATGCTTTTTCAAAATATTATTTATAATTCAAATTTGAATTTGCATTTTTACATTAGTGATGTCTTTATCATTGTTTCACAAACACACATCATTCATACATGATCGAGCAGGTAAGGTTAGTCCTACATATCAGCTAAGGCCGACAACACATAATCCTTGATTTCTAACATGTTGCTCCAGTTTCTGACCTTCTCAAACTTCTGATCGGTACCTAAATCGCCTATAGAGTTGAAGAAGGTTCGCCCTTCATGCGCGGCCTCGGTAACAAACTTACATATGTCGGTACAGTTTGTATGAAGTCTTGGTCAACCTCCTCCCTTCGCCACCATCCTTGTGATTTCTTGAGCTGCCGCCATCTGCTGCTGAATTGCTTGCACGTCCTCAGGTACTCGCAAACGTAGAATCTACATAGAACTGAGTTATAGGGTTGTTTGGCGCACTGCACGGTGTATAATACACAATCATTAGATCATATATAATAAACAATCAACAATAGTAGTAGTACTAGTAGTAGGAGGAGGAGGAGTAGGAGGAGGAGGAGGAAGAGTATTAGTAGTAGCTAGGGATGAAAACAGATCGGATACGGACGGATATCACTGATATCGTATTTGTTTTCATATTTATGTCCGGATTCGGATTCGAATACGGATAGTATAAAAAATGCCGGATAGGATATGATTGGATATCGACATCATAAATATGTGATTTAAATATTTGGATATGAATACGGTATCGGATGTTAAATATCCGAACTCAGATACGGACGGATTAAAACCCCTCTAAACGGATTTAGTCTCGAATACGGTCGGAAAATATTCGTACCGTTTTCATCCCTACTAGTAGCAGCAGCAGGAGGAGGAGGAGGAGGAGTAGTGGTAGCAGTAGTTGTAGGAGTAGTAGTAGGAGGAGGAGGAGTAGGAGGAGGAGGAGGAGGAGTAGGTGGAGTAGTAGTAGAGTAGAGTAGTAGGACTAATATTAGGAGGAGGAGGAGGAGGAGTAGGTGGTGGAGTAGTAGTAGCAGGAATAGTAGAGTAGAGTAGAGTATTAGGAGTAGTATTAGGAGGAGGAGGAGTAGGAGTACTAGAGTAGAGTAGTAGGAGTAGGAGTAGCAGTAGGACTAGTAGAAGGAGGGAGTAGTACTAGTAGTAGGAATAGTAGTAGTAGTGGTAGTAGTAGTAGGATTAACAGGAGTAGTAGAGTAGTAGGAGTAGGAGTAGAGTAGTAGTAGTAGTAGTATTGGTACTTATCGGGAACTGACGTTTGATTTTTAGTTTCTTGCCATTCTTGATCTTCTCAAGTCTCCGATCATAGAGTTGGGATTTTCAATGTACTTCTTATAAGTGCTGTCGAAAAACCCCTAGTGTCAACGACAATTTGAACACGTGTTGACAGTAGTTAACAACCATTATAAACCATCAACATAACATGTATAAGGGCACAAATGAGATTACCAACATAGGCCTAGGGACTTAAACTTACAAATTCCACGAGTTTTGGTGAATCTGTGATTTCTGCAGGGTATATCTAGAAAACCGTCGAGGACCTACATGTCAGGGTTAATTATGTAGATCCAACGCGAAACCAACGCGGGAAGGATCTAGAAGATACTAGAGGTTACCACACCGAAGCGGAGGGCGAGGCGCCACCAAGTGGGGCCGACCGGCCCCACCTGCAGACCGGCCAGCCCCCTATGGGCCCTACTGTCAGCCAGCTTCCAAAAGGTTCCTCCACCGCCTCTAAGGATTGCATCTACGCCGTTGTCTAAGTCGGTCTGATCCAAGGGCTCATGTTGCAAGCTCTGGACTATATAAATAGACCCTAGCCCCCTCGAGGCATCAAGTCATTCGAGAAAACAGAAACCATAATTATCCTCAGAGCTCCTCTAGTTTTTAGGGCATAGCTAGTTAGGCTAGGTCTAGAGGCAGCCAAGCAGATCTTCGCTTGGATTCCTGACATTGTCAAGAGCGTGGTTCGGTATAATCTTTGTACCCCTCTCTCATTATATCTCCATTATTTTTATATGCTTGCTACAATTGTTGTGACAATCTTAGTATTCATCTTATTTATATTTTGATTGCAATGTTCATTGTTTACTTTAATTATATGCCTAGTATAGTTGGGTTATCATCATGTTTATGCATAAGTTCGTATAGCATTCACCCAATTAAGGATCCATGGGTGGGTGGTAGAGATCATGTAAGCATGGTGCTTATATGATATTTACCTGCGGATATACTCTATATTCCGGATCATGTAGTAGATCGTGGGTGTGACACTACCGTTGAGTCCTTTGTAGTCCACTCTACGAATATAAGTCATAGAAGTAGAGCTTGGTTATAAAGAAAGGGCAAGCTCTATTCTTGAACTTCCCTAAGTAATGCCCCTTATGTGTAGATATCATGATGATCTTAACAATATTACTAAATTTAATTGCACTAATCAATGTATGCTTTGACTTGTAGTTAAAGAATGACTTAGGAATTATTCCTCTAATATTCTACCTGACCATGTCATGCTATAGTAGGAGTGCTTTGAGTGATTTATTATTATTATGTACTTGATCAATGCTTATCATATATATCTTATCTCGTGACTTACTCCTGTTATGAGTAGAGTGATTGGTTACGATTTATTTCTCCATCAATGTTATAAGTTATCAATACATGTCCAACGCTACACTTTCCCTGTGGTAAAATATCAATAACAATACCTAGAAAACTCTCGGATGAAGTGCTACAATGGTATAATTATCTGTCCGCTCGCAGAACCCTTTTCATTCCTATCTTTATATTCTCTTTAGTCACATGAAATAATAAGATATCTACTTAGTAGTAATGCTAGGTTATTCCAATAAATATTTCTAGCACCATCACTGGGAATGACAACCTAGTTCAAGTAATGTTAGAGGTGTAGGCAATTAATAGGTGGCCATTAAAATAAGTGATAAGTTAATAAATACCAACAAGCATTTCTAGCGTCGTTGCTGGGGAAGGTAGCTAGCATAGGAAGTATTGATAAACTTATATTATTTGATGTGATTGAAATAACCATTGACCTCTGCTCAAACAGGCTTACCCTTGTTTTGTCTACTTGTATATCTTATGCAGGGCAATGTATGACCGGTTTTGACCTTCTAACAAATTACATTGATGATCCAGAAGCTTTACTCAAGGGAACTAGAGCTAAACTCAAGAAAGTTCTAGCTTTAAAGTCGAAGGACAATTGTATAAGAAGGAGCTTAACACTAGAATTTGAAGCTATGGCTAACAAGACTCTCTGTGAATTCTCTGCTCCAACTACAGCCAACATTCGTACTAGACCTGAAGTTAATGTTGGAGATAATGGATTCAAGCTTAAGCCTGCTCTCATCAACATGGTGCAAGCCAACCAGTTTTGTGGAAAGGCACATAAAGATGCTAGTGCACATCTCCAACACTTTCTAGAGATCTGTAGCACTTTCACTATCAAGGGAGTAACCAAGGACGCTATTCTACTCTGCCTTTTTCTATTTTCACTCTTGGGGAAGGCAAAGCAGTGGTTCTACACCAACAAAGAGAAAAACACCACATGGGATAACTATTCCACTACCTTTCTAGCCAAGTTCTTTCCCACAGGTAAGACCAATGCTCTACGTGGGAGAATCTCAAGTTTTCAGCAACATCATGATAAATCTGTTCCTGAGGCATAGGAACGCTTTCAAGATTATATCGCAGAATGTCCTCATCATGGGATGGAAAATTGGCTACTCATGCAGACCTTCTACCATGGGCTGACCACTAGCATCCGTGAGACAATGTATGCTGCTGCTAGAGGTGCTTTCCTATCACTCACCATTAGAGATGTAACGACTCTTGTTGAGAAGATGGCCTCTAACCAAAGCTAGAACGAAGAACGTACTCAGACTCGTAAGAGAGGTGGAGGTACGCACCAATTCAAGAAGGTAGACATGCTATCTGCCAAGATGAACCTGCTAATGAAGAAGCTCAAAGACTAGGCTAATGAGAAGAGAGAAGTCATACACATTAATGATTCCCACATGACATGTGAAGAGTGTGGTAAAACTGGGCATTTAGGGAGCAACTGCCCTGAAATTCAAGCGGATGTAAACTACATCAACAACAACAACTATTGTCCTCAACAGATCAAGGATGGAACCAACAGAGGCTGAACTACCAAGGTAACTACTAAGGTAATTTCTAAGGTAACAATTACAATAATTTCAATCAACAGCCTTTGAGAGAATTAGTTGCTGGCCAATCTAGACTTATGGATCAAATATCTAAGAAGATAGCTTCTAATGATAAAATTCTACAGAACATAAGTACTAGAATGGATAATATTACTTCTACTATTAAGAACCAACATAGCTTTAACAAAATAATAGTTACAAATAGCTCAGCTGGTAGCTGCTATACCTCCATCCGACAAAGGTAAGATTCTGGGGCAGCTGGAAGATTTAGAAATTGCAAATCTTGTCGATATTCACAATGTAGCTTTCTACTACACTCAACCGTTAGAGGGAAGGTGGATAGACTACGCCCTGCCTGACAAGAAAGGTGATCCAGGGAGACACGTCATCCCTATCGCCATTGAAACTCACATCTTCCAGGAAGCTGTCTGTGACTTCGGAGCAAGTGTCAACATTATGCCTAAGGTAATCTATGATAAGATTCTAGATGATCCTATGTTGTACACAAATATGTGTTTGCAGATTTACAGATCAGTCACTCTGCTATCCTAAGGGAATTCTTGAAGACGCTATCATTCGAGTGGGACAATTATATGTTCCCATGACTTTGTGGTTCTAAAAATAGGTGAAGGTGAGAGGGAACCCATCATTTTGGGTTGACCTTTCCTGAGCACCGCGAAGGCCATCATCTACATGGACAGTGCCAAGATCTGTTTCACAATCAAGGACAAGAAGGAGAAGTTTTCGTTCAAAGATCGCATACTATATTCTCCTGCTCATCCATAGAAGACATATCTGCCCGAAGAGACAACAACAGTGACCAAGAAGAAGAAGAAGAACAGGAGGAGGAAGAACAAGACTAGCTAGATACCAGAAGAGACAGTCAACATGAACAACACCATTCGATCTGAGTACGACCATCTCCTCGCTTCACCATTCCTTCCTAAGAAGGATTATCCTGATGTACCGATGATCGAGTGTATCATCAGCCAGAAAATCTTTCACAAGACATTCTACGACATTGTATCAGGGGTCAACATAATGTCTAAGGTAATATATGAATATTTATTTGGTAATGAACCCTTGTATCCTACATATATGCAGCTACAGATGGCGGACCAATCAATCAGATTCCTGGAGGGCATAGCAAAATATATCATGGTCAAGATTCAAGATCACTACGCCCTCGCTGACTTCATGGTCCTAGACATGGAAGAAAGATGATTCACCCATCATCCTAGGAAGACCATTCATCAACACCACCAATGCGATCATCTATGTTGGATCTGGACAAATCCACTTCCAATTCCCAGGAGAAAAGGTACGCTGTTACTTTAATAGTTACACTATTTATGAGCAGCCAAAGAAGTCCCGCTCTAGGAGGAGACGTCGATCATCCCACCATCAAGAGAACCAACCCTGATGGAATGAGTGGGAAGATGAAGAACCTAAAGAAATTGAAGAGCCTAAAGCACCTACGAAAGAAGAATCTACTCCGCCAAAATCAAGCCCACAGACCAAACATATATGGAAAGAGAAGGCAACATCATCACCCTCATAAGAGGAGCAGTCATCTGAGTCTCCATCACCGAGACCAGATAATGCACCTAAAAAGTAAGTACTCTCTCCTACCTAGTCCTGTCTAGAGGACTTAAAAATCTAAACCCTTGTCGTGAGGTAACATCAGTAGTTATCCATATTTACTTTCTAGCACTACATTAATTATTTTCACTTTAGCATATTTATTTCTTTGCATTTGCCTTGCATTAGAGAAAATAAAAAGTAAAATAAAAAGTTACTTATTGCATATTATCATTGTTGCATACTAAAAAGAAAATAAAAAGTTTTCTTACAGCATTTTATCGTTGCATCATAAAAATCCTAAGCCCCATGTGAGTTAATCCACGGTGTGTAAGAGCCCGTAGGAATATTCACCATGGTGGCATAAAAATAAAATATCATGCATACATATTTTCCTTCTACATTATAAAATATAAAATCCAAAAATATTAGAAAGACCTTCTAAAACTTTGCCAAATTAGAAAATCTGTCTAAACTCATAAGAAGAACAAATCCTCGAATGGTTGACTGCTAACCCCTTATTCTAATCCAAGCCTCGAGTCTTTGGTGTTCTTGTTAGAGTATTTTATAGGATGGTACATATGATCAAGAGCAAGTTCACCCGGTTGACTTCATCTTGCTCTACTCATAGATAAGAAGGACATCCATCGGTAAACATGCTCTAAGAAGGATCACTCAACATTCAACCGACCACGACAACATCCAGCTTGAGGGAGGAGCATCCCCCATGTATCTAGCTAAATAATCTTTTTCTTTAGTTTTACTATTTTTAAGTGTGCTATGTGTTTGCTAAAGAAATAAAAAGATGCATAACAACCTAAAACAAAATAAAAATTTATCTTAGCTATATATATAGGTGTGATCTTAAAACTTAAAAGCAAAATAAAAAGTGTGTCTAGTTTTCTGTTTTAAGAACTAAATAAGTAATGGAGACTGAGATAAACTCTTTCAATGGAAATGGTGAATAGTTGCTCTGTCGTAATTCCTTTCAAGTACCTAGTTTTCAGTCTTGAATTGTCCCGAGTTTTGGATATGAATGATTTGATATAAGGATTTACTCTAAACCAAAAACTCATGGGTAGTATATGCTTGATCTAAGTCTAGGTAATTGACGGATATAATATGAGAAGGTCTAAGCTGCTATTTATCTTGTTCCTAGTGATACTAGAGTTCTAGAGATTTATTTTCTGAAACATATAAAATCTTTCATGATGAGCTCATGTATTACAAAGCTTGAATTCCTACTAGAGCCATATATGATACTTAGACTAGGAAACCTTTCACTCATATATGCTACTTACTTTGTATTGAGTTTAGTCAGGCTTTGTTGATACCTTATGAGAGGTTTGTCATACTATTGAAATCAAGATCACGTGCACACCACCTACATATGCACTACTCCTACACTGGGGGTAGGTGCAACAACATGCCATTCCAACTAGATCTACCTAAAAATGTTTTACTCCTACACTGGAGGAAACACCAAAAATATTCCCTGTAGAATATCCACCAAATAAATGCTCTAAAGTTTATGTTGCTATCTCCCAAAAGTTTTGTTGCAGAAAAGAGACATGTGGCTATGCAAAAGTTATTCATAAAAAAGAAAGAAAAAGAGAAAGTATTGAAAAAAGAATGGACAAGTGTCCGAGATGTTTAAAACAATGGGTACTCAGATGGCCGCCTAAAAGAGAAAGAGATGAATAAGATAGCCCATGTTTTCTTGCATAGTTGTTTCCAAGTTTTGAAGGAGAGATATGTTTTCAAGGAGCAAAGTAGAATTAGGTTAGCCACCATATATATCCCCCTACATCCATACACATGCACATCTTGATTTGATTGTATGATTTAACTCTCTTTGGATCCGAGGTTTGACTTTATATATATATATATATATATATATATATATATATATATATATATATATATATATATATATATATATATATATATATATATATATATATATATATATATATTGCAAGTATGCTTTTTCATGCTATCTCCCTACCTATGAACTCCACTATAAGCTTTAGTTGTAGGAAGAGAAAGACATAATATCACTACTGTCTTGGTGAGGATCCACAAATACCATATATATTGAGAGACTTGATAGTGTCATACAATGGAAGCTCTAAGTTTTATTTCAAAAACTTATAAAAACTCTGGAATAATAGTTAAGCAAAGAACTTGAGACATATTACTTGACTTGATTGTTCTGTTTTTCAATTGCCCAAGACCCAAGTGAAGGCTAAGAAGCCCCATAGTTGAAGGTAATATGGGTTAATTTGAAAGTTAGATCAGTTTATGCTAATCCGGATGAGAATTTTTATTTGAACACATGTACTTTTGATGAGTGAAAGCATAGAGGCAACTCTTGATCCAAATTTGCTGAGTTTAGCTTTGCTAAGGAACTAGCAAATGTTAAGCTTGTCGGAGCTTGTTGATGGTAGTTAACAACCATTATAAACCGTCAACATAACATGCATAAGGGCACAAATGAGATTACCAACATAGGTCTAGGGACTTAAACTAACAAATTCCTCGAGTTTTGGTGAATCTGTGATTTATGCAGGGTATATCCAAAAAATCATCAAGGAGGACCTACATGTCAGGGTTAATTATGTAGATCCGCCGTGAAACCAATGCGGGAAGGATCTATAACACACCAGAGGTTACCACACTGAAGCGGAGGGCCTACAGGCCGGCCCGCCCCCTATGGGCCCCACTGTCAGCCAGCTTCTAGAAGGTTCCTCCATCGCCTCCAAGGATTGCATCTACACCATTGCCTAAGTCAGTTTGATCCAAGGGCTCACGTTGCAAGCTCTAGGCTATAGAAACAAACCCCATCCCCCCTGAGGCATCAAGTCATATCAAGTCATTGGAGAAGACAGAAACCATAATCATCCTTAGAGCTCCTCTAGTTTCTAGGGCATAGCTAGTTAGGCTAGGTCTAGAGGAAGGCAAGCAGATCTTCGCTTGGATTCCCGACATTGTCAAGAGCGTGGTTTAGTATAATTTTGTACCCCTCTCTTGTTGTATCTCCATTATTTTTATATACTTGCTACAATTATTATGACAATCTTAGTATTCATCTTATTTATGTTCTTGATTGCAATGTTCATCATTTACTTTGATTATATACCTAGTATAGTTGGGTTATTATCATGTTTATGCATAAGTTCGTATAGCATTCACCCAATTAAGGATCCATGGGTGGGTGGTAGAGATCATGTAAGCGTCGTGCTTATATGCTATTTACCTGCTCATACACTCTATATTTCGGATCATGTGGTAGATCGCATGTGTGATACTACCGTTAAGTCCTTTGTAGTCCACTCCCCGAATGTAGGTCATAAAGTAGGGCCCGATTATGAAGGAAGGGCAAGCTCTGTTCTTAAACTTCCATAGTAATGCCTCTTATGTGTAGATATCATGATGATCTTAGCAATGATTACTAAGTGTAATTGCACTAATCAATGTATGCTTTGACTTGTAGTTAAAGAATGACTTAGGAATTATTTCTCTAATATTCTACCTAACCATGCTATGCTATAGTAGGAGTGTTCTGAGTGATTTATTATTATTATTATGTACTTGATCAATGCTTATCATATACATCTTATCTCGTGACTTACCCCTGTTATGAGTAGAGTGATTGGTTATGGTTTATTTCTTTATCATAAGTTATCAATACATATCCAATGCTACACCTTCCCTGTGGTAAAATATAAATAACGATACCTGAAAAACTCTCGGGTGAAGTGCTACAATGGTATAATTATCTGTCCGCTTGCAGAACTCTTTTCGTTCCTATCTTTATATTCTTTCTAGTCACATGAAATAATAAGATATATACTTAGTAATAATGCTAGGTAGTACCAACAAACATTTCTGGCACCATCACTGGGGATGGCAACCTAGTTCAAGTAATGCTAGAGGTGTAGGTAATTAACAGGTGGCTATTAAGACAAGTGACAAGTTAATAAATACCAACAACACGTATGTTGACTATAAATGAATAAGTTTCGTCACTTACTATCTCAATACGCTTTCATAGTGCTTGTATCCTTCTTTATTTATGTCCCATAAGGAGTCAAATATAACGGCCTTTCCATCCTAAGGATATATTATAAAGCACATCCAGTGGCCCATGATGCCCGGCCTGCACCATTCACACAACACATATTTGAAATGTTCAAATATGACAAGTCATGATCTTAGTTGCTATATATGTTCCAAGTATCTTTGGGACTTACCAGAACTGGTGGGCGGCCATGAGACACCCATTTTCCCGGATCTTCATCATGGCCTCATATATGTACATTCCTGCTCGAAACTTATATTCGATTACCATATCTTTTCTGTAGTTCTTTCTCTCTTCATGACTTAAGTTCACCAGCTTCTCATGAGTGTCTGGTATATCGTAACCCATGATGGTTCTCTCTGTAAGAAGCATCGGAGAGAGATAGATAATATCCAAGCCCAATTGTTTGCTTACATAGGCCTGCATCCTGCAAGGAGAAGTCATAATGGCATTCTTAGTTTGTTCCTAAAGTACCTACGACAATCTATTGGTGTCAAATTCGTAGTTAACTTATAGGGCAAATATGGTGACTTGGGTGACGTCGAGATCCTTTCGCCAAAGTAGTCTATACATGTCATGGAACTTGACGGCGACTTCACCATCCTCCTCGGTGTGGAAGTACTCCGCTGGAATGTTGATGATGAAGTTTTCTAGGTGTACTTTCGCTGCTTCCACATACCACGCATGGAACATCCTTACCTCCCACTTCTCATCTAGGAGTTTGCCCACAGTCAACATGTACTTCCCATGCACGTAGTTTTCAGGGCAAACATCTGACCGGGGGCAAATCAACAGCGGTGATTTTGGCCTGCAACACTGGGGCTTGAGATGTTAGGGAGTGAAAAATGCAGATAGCATCTTGAAATGAATTATAGATTGACTATGCTGGCTAGTAGCATACCTTTCAAACTTAGTTGAGTATGGGTACTTGTTGGCTATTTGAAAGGTCGCCCAACTTGACTTGGTGTGGTTTGGGGGTATGGCCTCCTCTTCATCTGTGGGCTTCCTTGGCAGGGGAGGACACTAGTTTGATCCCTGCTTCAAACCACTTGTAGGTGTTGGTGTCACATCGCCCAGTGTGGCCCCTACGCCTCCCTGTGGATTGTTGTTGCTGGGAGACGGGCTTCTTGGAGGAGTGTTGCTTCGGCCGCTAGCATTGTCACTGTCGTGGTCCCCTTTGTCATCGCCACCGTTGTCGTCATCGTCGTCGTCATCACCCGGGTCATCACCCGGGGGAGACAATGACAGGTGCGAGGGCTGTGATGCCGGCGTCGGCATCTCCAACATGATATCTGCCTTGTTCCATAGCATGCGCATGGCGAGAGCACCACCGATCAACTTGGCTCCCTATTTAGTTGGAATGTCGAGTTCTTCTAGCTCGTAATATGGGTTCACCCATGCAACGTCCACCAAGGCATAGTCGAGCGGGATGGGCTTGCCATTGTATGTAGCGTCGCTTTTGGGCAGTAGTGCCACTCCCTAGGCCACTTCCTTCTTCTTCCTGGCCCTACCGAAGGGTACCTAGAGTGTGCAAAATGTTTGTTCATGTATGTCATCAACCGAGTACCTTGGGAGTTATCCAGTACCTGGCACCATCTACCCTTGTACGGTGGATGAACCCTGTAGTGGTAGCACGCTAGCCTAGTGAAACATCTACGTCCTCAGCTCCACCATCTTGGGGTCGATGCTCTTGAAAGCGTCTTGTATCTTCCCCATGATTATTTCTTTCACTGTCTCACCTTTGCCTTTCTGGATGAGCCCTTTCTTGTATCTCTGCCTCGTGTGGAAAGAGGTGGCATCGAATTGCCAGCCCTCCACTTCCTTCCAACTCTACCTCGAGGAAACCCCACGGACACAGCCGCGGTGCTCGGGGTTACCCAGCGCCTCGGTCAGTACGTCCCTCTCTCGGCGAGGTTCAAACGACCCGCTCTTCTCGGCTGTAGAGACCTCCAAGATCCTCTTCTCCACCTCCTCGACCTTTGTCTTGTTGTTGTACTTGGTCCTGCCCTCCTTTAGCTTTTTCGGCCTACAGGCATAGATGAAGTTATGTCCCCTCTCATCGACGCCCTGTAATGGATTCGGCTGCCCGGCCTCAGCTGCCTCCCTTTCTTCCTGCTGCCACTACTCTGTATTGTTGGCATAGCCTGTCATGCTGAGGTGGTAGGCAAGCTCATTCCTCTTGGCGAGCTCTTTGAACTTCTCGCCCTTGACCTTTGCTTCTTCAGTTGACATCTTCTTGACAAACTCTTCTCAGATAGCAGGCTGGATCATGTTGTAGTCTTTGAATGGTGTCCTTCCTGTTTGCACGTATTCTTAATTGAGCATCGACCTGAAGTTGCAAAACACTTTGCCTACAATAAACAGCGCATGGCTCTTGCACTTCTCTTCATCGTATCCCTCCACTGGATACGTGAACCGCCTCTTCACCTTTCCCCACACTGTACCCTTGATGTCCTTAGGGACTTTCCTCTAATCATCATATGTGATAGGCACCTTATCCCTAACTATAAAGGAACACTGGTTGCTGAAGATGCCGATGATCCTATGTGACTCTAAAGGTTGTCCTTTCGACCCTATCCTATGTATCGCATGCACCTTCTTCTTGATAGACTAGTGCCTCCCGTGTTGGCCCCTCTTCAAGTTGGACTTGTCCTTGCTACGGGTTGAAGAAGTGCCCGTGGAGTGAGCGGGTGCTTCCTCTGCCCCTTTCTGATCTCCATCGTCGGTGTACTCCAAAGGAATAGGCACCATCAGCAACTATTGAGGACAAGAGCTCGCATTAGTTACATACTTGCCTGAGGCCCCCTAAACATTGTCAATTAAGAGCTCGTGCAATATACTTATAGAACAGCCTTTGTGATACAGTATCGTCTTTCGGTGCCACTCGGGTCTTCACGCGAGAAGCTCATGTCTCATCCTTCGTATCCTAGTCTGGATCATCATCTTCCTCTCCACGAGCACTCTTCTTTGGCCTCGGTGTGAATTGCTCTTCTTCATAAGACATCGAGGTGGTGCTCCCATCTAATGACGAGCCTTCTTCATCATCGCTCGAAGCAGGAGTAGCCTTGTGCCATTCCTTAGTTGCCTCGTCACCATTGGAAGCTATGGAGAAGATAGTTATATGGACATTTCATATTTGGTGCAAGCACAATGATGTATTCATCTCAGAACATATATAAAGGAATCATTAATTGTATATATTTATTTGAAAACAAGATTACATCCTTTTTTCATATACATTTTATGTATACAAAAAGTGAAGAAAAAAGTACAAAATTGTACAAGAAAAGTACATAATTGTACAAGAACAGTACAAAATTATACAACAAAAGTACAAAATAAAAGAATTTGGCTCAGATTCGCCCCACTGTCATCCCATCGCTCCTAAACTGGTTGCTTGTATACAAGCCATCCTAGTTTAGGAGTTTATTACCAATAGGGGGCATTTGATCATCACAGTCACTGCCTCAGCATAAAAGGGTTCACATCATTGCAAATGCCACTGTCTCAGCACATTTTTAAATGTTTAAACTTAAACAGTTCATCATTGCACATGCTACAAAGAAACTCAAATTGAATCAAAGCATAGTACAGGAAACTTAATCGAGGCGGGCAAAAACGGCTAACCGAGGCGGGCAGCCCCATTAGTACAGTAGTAGGAGTAAGTAGGAGGAGGAGTACTAGGAGTAGGAGTAGTGGTCTAGTAATAGTAGTAGAGTAGTAGTAGTAGAGAGGGAGAGAGCACAGACAGCACCAGCAGCTCTAGAGAGGGAGAGAGCAAGCACCAGACCAGCCTTGCCCTGTGCTAAGTCCTTCGGCCGTTTCAAATCGACCCCGAAGGGCTGCCAGAAAACAGTAGGAGTAGTAGGAGTAGGAGGGGGGAGAAGTAGGAGTAGGAGTAGCCGTAGGAGTAGTATGTGCTAGGAGTTAAGTAGTTAAGTAGTATAGTAGTAGTAGTTAAGTAGTAGTAGCAGCAGCAGCAGGAGCCAAAATAGAGAATAGCAGTGTAGTAGTAGGAGGAGGAGTAGTACAGTAGGAGTGGTAGTAATAGTAGGGTAGTAGTATGAGTAGTAGTGTAGTAGGAGTAGGAGTAGGAGTAGAGTACAGCAAGCACCAGCATAGCAATAGGGAGGAGGAGTAGTAGTACTGTAGTAGGAGGAGTAGTAGTAGTGTTGTAGGAGGAGTAGGAGTAGTAGCAGTAGCATTAGGGAGTAGTAGTAGGGAGTAGTGGTAGGGAGGAGTAGTAGTAGGAGTTTAGTAGGAGTAGTAGTACATAGGAGGACAGCAAGAAGAGGAAAGCCAAGACCAGAGCAGCATAGAGAAGCCATGTGCTCAAATTCAAATTCAAATTCAAAATTGGAGCAGCCACATATGGGCAAGTAGGACAGCAAGCATAGAAGAACTTGCACAAATCAAAAATAGCCAGCAAACATAGATTAGTAGAGTAGAGGAGGACAGTAAGAGTAGATTAGTAGGCCATTTTGCATATAGATTAGCAGAGTAGAGGAGAACAGTATAGCAGTTTACCAAATTGCATATATTTGGTAAAATTTATCCCAATTTATCTCAAATGCATATATGTGACCGGTGAGGACATAAGTAGTAGATGAGTAGGACAGTAGAGTAGCAGCATTGACAGTAGTTTACCAAGCATCCCAATTTATCTCAATTGCATATAAGTGACTGGTGAGGGCATAAGTAGTAGATGAGAAGGACAGTAGAGCAGCAGCATTAACAGTAGGTTACCAAACATCCCAATTTATCTCAATTGCATATATAGTAGAATTTGCACAGAAATAATAAAAAATGACATCACAGGCAGCATTGCTCAATTGATCTTAGGCATCACAAATAGGGGCATGTGCTCAGAAATAATCAAAATTGACATCACAGACAGCGTTGGCAATAAAAAAAAAGTGGCATCACAGGCAGTGGCATTTGCTCAGTAGGTTGAATGAGGCATCACAGGCAGCATTAAAAATAAAAAAGGCATCACGGTCAGAATTGCTCAATTGAAAATCAACATTGACATCATAGGCAGGAACCATCACAGGCAGCATTGAAAATCAAAATTGACATCAGAGGCAGCAACCGTTACAGGCAGGGTACTAGAGAAGATGGAGCCAAGGAAGATGGAGTCAGGGGAGAAGCTGGGGAAGACGGAGCCGGCGCAGAGCTCGGAGCACATGCCGGCACTGGACGGCGGTGGCGCTAGGGTTCGACGGTGGAGACGAGTTCGAGGAAGTAGCAGTGGCGCGGGGCGAATCTCCTCGGTGCTGGGGACGACAACGCAGGACATGGGTCAGATCTCCTCAATGCGAGGGCGCACAGCACGACAACCCGTGCCGACGGTGCACCATAGACGAGGACGACAATGGTTGCCGGGGGCGGCGCTAGGGTTCGTGCACCCTAACAGATGGCGAGGTCGGGGTATGGATGGGGAAGATGTCGGTGTAGAGCACGGAGCGCGCGAGGTCTGGGGCAGGGGCAGGGGTAGAGCATAGAGCTCGGCACCGGCGTGGCGGCGGCAGCACATGCGAAAATTTGGGCAGCCCTTCGGGTTCAAAATGAGCACGTCGAAGGACTTAGAAAAAATCGGGGGGGAGAGGGGTATATATAGGCCTCAATTTACCGAGGCGGGCGGCTTAGGGTGCCCGTCACGGTTAATATATTAATCGAGGCAGGCTACTTAGGGTGGCTGCCTCAGTTAAGAATTTGCATTTTTATATATGATGAAACACCTTTGTTTTTTTATTTACAACGTTTTAAAATTGATATTTAATTTGTAATGCTTTTTAAAATTCATAGGAGTAGTAGTGGTAGTAGTGTACAAGTGTAGGAGTAGTGTAGTAAGTGGTAGTAGTGTACAAGTGTAGGAGTAGTGTAGGAGTAGTAGGAGTAGTAGTAGTGTAGTAGTAGGAGTAGTAGTAGTGTAGTAGTAGGAGGAGGAGTAGTAGTATAGTAGTAGGAGTAGTGTAGTAGTAGTAGTGTAGTAGTAGGAGTAGCAATGTAGTAGTAGTAGGAGGAGGAGGAGGAGGATGTTGCAAAGCGTTTTGAAGCCATGTTGCAAGTGTTTCAAAGGCATGTTGCAAGCGTTTGTTCAAAATGTTTCATATGTTCCAGACGTATGTTTCATGCGTTTTGATCTGGATGTTTGCATATGTTTCATGTATATGTTGCAACAACATGTTCCATATGTTGCAAATGTTTCAAAGGCATGTTGCAAGTGTTTGTTCGAAATATTTTATCTATTCCAGACGTATGTTTCATGCGTTTTGATCCGGGTGTTTGCAAATGTTGCAACAACATGTTCCATATGTTACAATAATAGTTAGTTACATAAAAGTTCTTGTTAATCAATAAGTGAGTACATTATTACATATATGTGTGGCATACATATCATTTTGCTGCAAGTGATCCTACGACGGTCTTCTTCTCACTGTCGGGCCAGAACCAGGTCATCATCTTGCTCTTGTTGTAGCGGGTCTCGACCAACTTGATCTTCTGTGGATGATCGGTAAAGAGCGAGAGCTTGGCGTAGTTGTTTTCGGGGCTCTGGACTCCATCAGCTCCCACAATCCTCTGCTTTTTAGACACAACCACGTGCCTTTTGCTATCTTTGGGCTTTGGCCAGTAGGCTACTTGCGCGCAGCGGCTTGCTAGTACCCACTGATCATCTTTGTAGCCGACAATTTGGAGCTCCATGTTGGTTAGCCCATATTTGTCCATGAGAACCCCCTTTGGTTTGACCCACTAGCACCAAAATACAGCTAACTGTAGGTCACCATCGTAGTCATGTTCCCATATCTCTTCAATCTAGCCAAAGTATGTCCTAGTCTTCCCTATTGAGTCATCGATGCCCTCATATTGAACACCACTGTTCTGTACCACGCTCTTCTTGTCCTTCTCCTTTGTATGGACCCTGTATCCATTAATGTCATACCCTTGCCACGTGGTGATTTCGGTGGATGGGCCAAATGCAAGCCTCGCTTCATCAGACTCTCCGCGGGGCCTGTCTTGGAGGTCTTTGATCCACGTTGTGAAACTGATCTTGTGCTATTTTTGGACCCATGCCTCCGTGCGTTGTCCGTCATGAGCAGCGTAAATCTCCTCTAGGTGCTTCTCAACATATGGTTCCATAACCACTAGCTGATGGAGGACGCTGTGATGAGCTTCTTGCACCGTTTCATAATGTACATCTATGCGTACTTTCCTCCCCGTGCAACCCATTCCCAAAGTTCTGCCTTCATGCTAAGGGACGAGCAGGCCAATCACCCTTCCATCCCGAATGTACTTGGTGCAGCAGTTAACGGCCTCCTCGGTTGTGTATGCCTTGATCGTAGAGCACTCCGGGTATGCACGGTTAAGGACATATCTATTGAGGGTCGATATGAACCGCTCATACATCCACATCTAGTGTAGGTACACAGGGCCCAGCTCCTGTATCTCACCAACCATGTGCATCATCAGGTGTGGCATAATATCAAAGAAAGACGGCGGGAAGCACATCTCAAGCTGGCAAAGAGTCTCCGTGATGAACTGTTTCAGGCCTGGCAGCTCAGCTTCATCGATGACTTTCTATGTGATAAAGTTGAAGAAGTAACCGAGGCGTGTAATGACCATCTTCACATACTCTAGACCGATAGCCCTAATCATAATTGGAAGGAACACCACGAGCATGATGTGGTAGTCATGTGCGTTGAAGCTGGTTACTGTGAGGTCCTTCATTGAGACCAGGCTCTTGATGTTGGAAGAGAAACCAGTCGGCACCTTCACACCCCTAAGCCACTAGAACATGGCCCTCTTCTCATCTCTCGTCAGGTTGTAGCTCACACTCGGAAGCTCCACTTTCCCGCTCTGCGCCGCCGGTGTCGAGTGAATTTCGGTCCTGATGTTCTGGTTCACAAGATCCATCCGTGACTTTAGACCATCCTTTGTCTTAGTCTTGATGTCTAGCAGGATGCCAATGGTGCTTTCGAAGACATTCTTCTCTAGGTGCATGCAGTCAATAGCATGGGGTGTATCTAACTTCTTCTAGTACAACAGGTACTTGAAGAAACACGACTGCTTCTTCAAAGGAACTGGGGCGACAGGTGGTTCCTCCTCCTCCATCTTATCCTGCTTCCTCTTCTTTCTTGTCTTGGTCCCATCTTCCTCTTTCTTCTTCTTCCTGAACTCAACTTCTATGCCATTCACCATTTTGATCGCCTTTTGCCCGTACTTCACCCTTTCTGGCTCGTCAAGTTGAGGCTCATCCTGGTTGTCGAAGTATTTATTCATCGTCTCTGCCCAGTACCTGTGCTTCTTGTTGAGGAATCACCTATGCCTCATGTACACCAACTTCATAGATGCATTAAGATAAGTGTAGCAGGTACCGTCAATGCAAACTACACAACCTGACTTACCTTTGCCCTGACAGTGAAAAAAGACCAGGGTAATCGGTGATGGTGACAAAGATGATGGCTTTTAGAGTGAACTCCTTTAGGGATGCATCGATCATCTTGACCCTGTCTTCCCATAGTATCTTCAAGTCCTCCATGAGCGGCTCTAGGAACACACCTATATCATTACCTGGTTGCTTCGGTCTAGAAATAATATAGGTTAGTAAAAGATACTTGTGCTTCTAACATAGCCAGGGAGGTAGGTTTTAGATGGTGAGGATGACTGGCCAGGTGCTATGGGAACCTGACGTTCCTCGCCTCATCACCAAACTCCTTAGGAAACTTGGCGTCGAACTGCTTCCACTGCTTACCATCGGCGGGGTGTCGCAGCTTGCCATCGCCCTTCGTGCGATCATTAGATGCAGCCATGACATCAGCTTGGTATCCTCGAGTTCCCGAATATAGCACGTAGGTGATCAATCACGGTCAGGTACCACATCGATAGGGCCATAATTTTCCTCTGTGTGTAATCCTCTTCTTCCTAATCCTCAGGCAATGGGATCTGCTTCTTCATGGTAGTTTTCTTGGTTGTCTTCTTCTTCTTCAGCCCTCTCTCGTCGTCCACGTCCGCGCAACAACTGGCATTCCTCTTGTACCAACACTCGGATCCTCTGCTTCCCCTAAAATTTCCAAACGATGTAATCCTTGACGAAACCGTACCGGACCAAGTGAGATTTCACCGTGTCATCTCCGTGGGCATAAAGGTTCTTGCAACTCTTACACAGATAGATGGCGACTTCTTTCTTGAGACTTAGACGATGCCTTTTGGCAACGGCAATAAACTTTGTCACATGTTCCAGGAAAGCTGGGTCCACCATTGATGTCTTGTACATCCATTCCCTGTTCATGATCCACTCCACCTTGCAGAGACACAAACAACAAAAATAGCGCATATAAGCACAGCAGTACAGAGAAAAGACAGCTGGATAGCTCTAGATCTGAGGATTTCTCCCTCCTCCAAATAGATCTAGATCTAGAACTTCACAAAAGAGCACCAAATCATGGAAAACAGAGAGGATCAAAGGTTTCAGAACGAGAATCAACCTCTTGCAGTGCCCCCCCTTCACCAAATCCAAGGGCAAAACCTGCCCCTAGAAAATGGCCACTTTTAGGGTTTTGAGGTCAAAACCCTAAAAAATGGAGGAGCCGTGGGGAAGAAAGGTGGGTGCGGCTGTATTTATAGCCCAGACTTAACCGAGACGGACAACATAAGAAAACTGCCACAATTAATCGACTGTTAACCGAGGCGGTTGGCTTACAGCAAACGCCTCGGTTAATGGCTATTAATCGTGGCAGTTACTTACAAAAACCGTCTCGGTTAATATATTTAATAAGCATTAACCGAGACAGTTTTCTTACAGCGGGCTTAACCGAGGCAGTTGCTGGCCTGGCTGCCCGGCCTGGAATAACCAAGGCGGGCAGCCAGGCCGCCCGCGTCCGAGGCCAAAAGGGAAATGCTGCGCAAAAGAAAACGTGAGTAGTGACTGTAACATAGTACACTGCCTAACGAAGAGCCTGTGTGATCTTCGATTCTGCAATCTCTATCTTACTCTCTCTCCGTTCTAAATTATAAGTCGCTTTGACTTTTTAGTTTATTCATTTTGCTATGTATCTAGACATATTATTATAAAATGAATATACTAAAAAAAAGTCAAAATGACTTATAATTTGAAACGGAGGGAGTACATTTTTCTTTTTTTTAGAAAGTCTTATGTATCTCGACACTTGCACACCTCTGCAGTACAAACAGAGACCGAGAACAGTTTTGAGTTTTTGCCTTTCAGCTTTTCTGATTATATATATATATATATATATATTTCCATCAGAGCCTAGGTACAAACAGAGAACAAGAACACAGTAACAATATCCAACCAATGCAATAATCCCGTGAAAGGATAGATCGTGAGAGAAAAACACTGTACCGCTTCGCTGAAAAAGTTAAGTTGAAAAATATTGTTTACTGATTTGTTGTGAGAGAAAAACATTGTACCAATACTGATAAGTCAGGCTGATAAGTTCAAACGAACAGGTTAATTAAGCTAACTCGAACTGAAACTGGGGTAGATCATCAAGGGATCGATTGAGATGGTGTCGTGTACTATAGAGCTCATAGACGGCGGCTAACACACACGCATGTTTACAGGATGAACAGAGCAGCAAGAATTTTAAAATATAGCAAGAGATCGGAAGAGATAAAAAGACACCGAACGAGATTTCTAATAGATCGAGTGGCCTGTCCCGCCGTGGCTACAAAATACAAATAAAATCCCCGGTTGGCGACCGCACAGTAGGTGAATAATGGCACATTCAGTCAGCGAGTAAGGTACGTAACGTACGTACGCGTGTACAAACACAGGCGTAGTAGCTTGCAAGGAACTCCCCTGTTACGGTGTTACCTACTATCCGTGTACGACACACGGGTTTTGACCAGCTGATCCTGCTTGGGCTTGCATACGGGGTAGCGTGTAGAACCTCAGCAAGATGATTAGAGCAAGTACTCCGTATACACTAAACATCGGTAAGTCGACTCTGTGCTCATTTGGAGGAAAGAGATAGAAGGATAGAAAAGGAAAGCGGGCTTATATATACACAAGAATTAAAGATATACGTACTTTGTGAGAGAAACACACGTTAGTCATAAGTGAGCCAATACTACTGTACGAGTGAACACTGATATGTAGAGCGTAAAAACTTACATATAAAATGAGGGTTAAATTATAGAGCAAGCCAAACGCCGACAGTCATCAATGTTAGCCTTCACCTAAAATACTAGTCCACAGAGAGACTGATCTAGGTCCGGTTTAGTTCCCACGTAAAAACTTTTCACTCCGTCTCATCAAATATACACATGCATGGAGTATTAAATATAGATAAAAAAATAACTAATTACACAGTTTGCATAGATTTTACGAGACGAATCTTTTAAGTCTAATTAGTCTATGATTAGCCATAATTGCTACAATAACACACATGTGCTAATGATGGATTAATTAGGCTTAATAAATTCGTCTCGCGGTTTTCAGACGAGTTATGTAATTAGTTTTTTATTAGCATGCGAACACCATTACCGACATCCCATGAAATATCCGATGTGACACCCAAAAACTTTTCACCCACGAATTAAACAAACCCCTACTAGATTATTCCCTCAACGCGGTCGATCTACCATTGCTGGTCCCACGAGTCATCATTCTCTATCCATTGTTGGCAGCACACGCGCTCCTTTTCCTATGTATATAGGTTACGTCATAGGGCCTGTTTAGTTCGCAAAAAATTTTGCAAAAAATCATTGCGGTAGACTATAGCATTTTTGTTGTTATTTAGTAATTAGTGTCCAATCATGAACTAACTAGGCTTAAAAGATTCGT
Organism: Saccharum hybrid cultivar R570; assembly: GCA_038087645.1. Taxonomy (NCBI): domain Eukaryota; kingdom Viridiplantae; phylum Streptophyta; class Magnoliopsida; order Poales; family Poaceae; genus Saccharum; species Saccharum hybrid cultivar. The sequence continues at coordinate 1,968,095 of JAQSUU010000782.1, read as the reverse complement.
CTCGTGATTTACAGCTAAACTGTATAATTAGTTTTATTTTTTATCTACATTTAATGTTTCATGCATGTGTCCAAAGATTGATATGACAGGGAATATGAAAAATTGTGGGAAAATTTTTGGGAACTAAGGTCATGTTTAGTTCCTAAAAATTTTCAAGATTCCCTGTCACATCGAATGTTTGGACACATGCATGAAACATTAAATGTAGACGAAAAAAACTAATTATATAGTTTGGTAGAAAACCACGAGAACAATCTTTTGAGCCTAATTAGTCCATGATTGAACACTAATTAACAACGAACAAAAGTGCTACAGTAGCCAAAATCAAAAAATTTCGCAGACTAAACACACCCTAAACAGGCCCATAGTAGAGTGTATCTTCGCCACAACCTCGCTCCGACCAATTCCTTAGCCTTTTGACCAGATCAAGACATCACAGCCTCTGCAGGCGTATCTGACTATCCGCACTCGTGGTCCTCTAAATTCATCCTCTAAAAGGAACATTCTGTTCTGGTCATCAAGATTCTTTCCTCTATATCACTTTCTCACGCACTCATTCGTCCTCTATATCTCATCCTCTATTTAGTGGGACCCACATGTCATACTATATTTATATTTTAACCCCCCACCCGGTCTCTCTCTATCCTCTCTCTCTTCTATCCTCTCCTCTGCTCCCGACGACGAGGGCGCGCGGCGGCCTAGGCGAGCGCGCAGCCCGGGCGAGGGCGCGCGGCCCCGATGAGCTTGCGGCGGCAGCGAGGGCGCGCGGCCCTGGCGAGCGCGCGGCGGCGAGTGTGCGACCTCCTCCTCCGGCTCCGGTGCGGGGAGAGGGCGCGGCCTCCTCCTCCAGCAGCATGCGGCCAGCTCTCCTACGGCGGCACACGCAGTCACCCCGCCACGTCCTCCTCCTCCACCACCATCCGCCGCCGCCCATCCTCCTCGGCCACCGCCACGGTCCGCCGCCGCATGCGCACCCGCCCCCGGACGAGGCTGTCCAAGCCCCCCGCCGACTCCGGCGACTACTTCTCTGGCATCGACGGCCCCGGTCCTCTTCTTCAGCGCGCGGTGGAGCTCCTCGCGGGCAGCGCGGTGGAGCTCCTCGCGCGGCGGCAGACCTCGCGGTGGAGCTCGGCAGGCTTGGCACGGCCTGGGGCAGCGGCGCCATGGCCCTAGGCCGACGAGCAGACGCGGTCGAGCGGCGGGCGAAGGACGAGGCCGCGCAGGACGACCTCCCCAGGCTCCTCCTTGGCCGCCATGGACGACCTCCTCGCGCTCCTCCCCGCGGCTCTCCCCCACGCCATCTCCCTCTCCTCCGGCCTCTCCTGCACCCCTGCTCCAGCCTCCTCCCGCCTCCCGGTGCGCTCTCTCTCTCTCTCTCCGTGCCACGAGGCGAGTGGCACGAGGATGAGCGGGCCCCGCGCGCGCATAGCGGAGGTCCGGTACCGCAGCAAATTTGGCGGACGGAGCCGGCGATAGTGGACGCGCAAAAGCGATAGCGTACCCCGCTGCAGCGATTCCGTCCTCTATCCGCGTGTAGCGGACGCGGATACCGCACGCGGTGCAGAAAGCCTCAATCCGTGTGATGTAATTGCTGGCTCCGACGTGGCCTTTGGGACAACACGTCTGTGGTGTGTTGGGCACACCCTTATTAACCTTGCTCTAAAGGCGGTGACTGCTGACATGGATTATATTTTGTACTACCTTGGCTAGTTTATAAATATTAGATAAAATTAGGGAGTAAGCCACAAGATCTCCAAACTAGTTAACGTGAACATATTAGTGGATTGATGACTAATCGAAATCTTCGGGAAAGTCCGCCATCGGTAGAGGTCGTCGAGGGAACGGTGGAGTCACCCATTCCTCCTCTCTGGACGTCGGGACGTCGATGAGGAAGGCGGTGAAGAAGAAGATATCGATGTCCTCTGTTGTTGTTGGGGAAGAGGAACGGCGGTGGCCTTCCCTGTCACTTCAGCACTCTCTTGATTATCGGATCTTAGGAGAGCATGGGATAGGCTGTAGTCCACTCGACACGATACGTAGGTTCCCCAGGAGTGGGAGCCGTCCTCTTATTAGCGTTGCGTGACGAGGCGCCACAACCTCGTAATGTTAGGGTGCCCTTATTACGGCACGTACGGGGAAGTCACGTACTCCCCTTGACTCGGCCATAGGTGCGGTTAGGGCGTTGGCCCATACAGCCCATGGGCCTGAGATCACTTATTCCAACAATAAATACTCTTAGTCAAGGGTGTACAAATTTGTCATTAAGATGTCCATTTACATTTAAAAAAAAGTATTGGTCTAAGTTATCCTTTGGTGACGCAATATTCTAATACTCCATTCGTCCTTGTACGAGAAACAACTCGATTCTAGTCTTATATTCCAAATCATGCAACTTAAATATAACCAAATTTATAAAAGGAACACTAACATTTATAAAACTAAATAAGTATCATTACCTAATGGAATAATTGCTCCATAATCTTTTATAAAGCACGCACACATACCAAGATTCTTACTTTAAAATTGTTGATCAATAATTTAGTTAATACTTTTTTTAACTATTATAACATAAACTAGATATGTTAGATTTATAATCAAATGTTTGTACTGTTTAATTACAATAAATTTATAAGTATAAATAATATAATATAAAATATATAAATAATCAAAGTAGATTTTGAAATCAAGACACGCCTTATAAAAGATTATACAGAGACTATACATTTATTGTAGACCTTTTTCTAGCATCTTAAAAGTTAATATATTTTTATATATAAATTTAATCATATTTAACATAGTTTGATTTTGATCAACTGTACAATTGCATTACTTCTTGGCAAAGGTAGGGGGAATATAGCGATCAATCTATGCCTTGAAGACCGTACTCGTAACATCGCTCGTCCTATCGCCACGATCCAGAGCCTAGAGGAGGAGTATTTGGCATCTCGACGAGAAATAGAGCGCACTGTTTGACGTATAAGCCAGTCTCAATAAGGATTTCATGGCCTTGTTACCAATGTATCCACATTTTGGAAACAGTGTAGAAGAGTTTCATCCTCATGAAACTCTCTCTACTTTCATGAAACTCTTATCATCTCTATCTTCATTAATACGGTGTCACATCAGCCTTTTTAATGTCCATGAAACTCTGATGAAACCCTACTAAAATTGGCCTCATGTACTACTGCTCCTGGTCCTAGATGGGGCGTTCGAGGTTTGGCACTACGCCTGCCACGCCACGAAAACCGGAAAGAAAAGACATAGAGTACAGTGCAATACAGCGCACAGTGCAGGTAGCAGCGGGAAACTGCCCAACAAAACGTGCCAACACGACCGAACCAATTCGCTCGTCATGCATGCGCGCCGTGGCCGTGGCAGCCATCGGCACGGCCCACGACAGCCCCAGTCCACAGCGCGCGCACGTTGGCGCCCTAGATAGGCCGTAGCACGGCCGTGTACACCAGCTAGCGCATGGCAGGGCGGCAACGCGCCCGGCCGGCCGGCCCGCCAATCAACCGGCAGCCGCCGCCGCAGCCGCATGCCCCACGCCGGCCACGCGCGTCATCAGGGCAGGTCTGGACCGCCGCGCGCGGCCGGGCAACTAGCCAGTAGCCAGCCGCCTGCCTGCCGCTATTCACGCACGCGCAGGCAGGTCGCAGGGGCGCGCATTTACTCGTGCCGATGGAGTGGAACCCGACTGGTCTGGCCGGCCGTCCCCCAACCCCCCGCCCTCCCTTGCCCACCACCGTCTTAGAGCCTGTTTAGTTCTGTGCTACAGTACCTGTCACATCAAATCTTACGGCACATGCATGGAGTACTAAATGTAGATGAAAGAAAAAACTAATTACGCAGTTTAGTTGTAAATCACGAGACAAATCTTTTGAGCCTAATTAGTCCATGATTGGACACAAATTACCAAATAAAACGAAAAGTGCTACAGTAGCCGAACCCAAATTTTTTCACCAACTAAACAACCCCTTCATGGTCGCTCCGGTGGTTGCACCCACCCGGCCGGCCACCCCCGCTGCCCAAGCTCTCTCTCTCTCTCTGTTCCGGTCTCCGGTTTTCCCCATCCATCCGCCCCGGCCGCCCGGCGACTCCTATATATACACGGCCAACCTCTCCACCACACCTTCCAAACTCGCACGCTCCCTCCCCCGTAGCTAGCTCCTCGCTCTCTCCACAGCAAGCGAGCTAGCTCGCTGCTCGCCTTGCCGACGCGCCACCACGCCATGAGCAGCCAGCAGCCAGAAACCACGGCTCCCGCCGCCGGCTCCACCGGCGGCGGCGGCACGATCAAGAACGCCCGGCACCGGACGAGCCCTCTCAAGCAGTGCTACCACCTGGCGGTCTCGAACGCGCTGTACCTCCTCCTCGCCCCGGCCGTCGGCTACGCCGCGCACCGCCTCTCCCACCACACCGCTTCCGACCTCGCCATGGCCACCCGCTCCGCCGCCACCGCCAACCCGCCCCTCGCCATCTCCCTCCTGGTCCTGGCCGCGGTGCTCGCGACGGCGTACCTGATGCGTCGCCCGCGCGCCGTGTACCTGCTGGACTTCGCGTGCTACAAGCCGGGACCCGAGCACGTGGTGACGCGGGAGACGTTCATGCGGCAGTCGGAGGCGGCGGGGGTGTTCACGCCCGACAACCTGGCGTTCCAGCGGAAGATCCTGGAGCGGTCGGGGCTCGGGCAGGGGACCTTCTTCCCCAGCGCCGTGCTCAACTCGCCGCCCAACCCGTGCATGGCGGAGGCCCGCGCCGAGGCCGAGGCCGTCATGTTCGGCGCCATCGACCAGGTGCTCGCCAAGACGGGCGTCCGCGCCAGGGATATTGGGGTCGTGGTTGTGAACTGCAGCCTCTTCAACCCGACGCCGTCGCTCTCCGCCATGATCGTCAACCACTACAAGCTCCGCGGGAACGTCGCGAGCTATAACCTTGGTGGCATGGGGTGTAGCGCCGGGCTCATCTCCATCGACCTCGCCAAGCAGCTGCTCCAGGTAAACCGATCGATCGGATCATTTTTTTTTCTTTTCCTCTATCTGCGATTGAGTGCTGACTGATGAGGGAGTGTGACGACGGATGAGCGAGCGTTCGGGGTGGTTCAGCCACCGCAGCTGCTGGTTGCGTGGCGGTTGCCGCCGGCCGGTGATGCGTGAACGGAGGGTTGAGATCGAGCGGTCTGACGAAGCAGGGGAGTTTTGACTTAGGTTTGACTCTGCATGCAACCCTATTATAGTACGACGGCACACGTGTAGTAGGTGTAGTCTCGCTTGTGCAGTAGTTGGGAGGTTTGGTACGGAATTTTGGTCACTGGAGTTTCAGATGAACTATAACTGATTTGGTTAGAAATTAATTGATCATACTAGGGCCTTGTTTAGATACCCAAATTCACCCTCAAATTTTACTATACAAAAAGAAGATTCTCCATCACATCAAAATGTCGGCACATATATAGAGTACTAAATGTAGATGAAATCAAAAACTAATTACACAGTTTTGTTGTACTTTACGAGACGAATATTTTAAGTCTAATTAATCAATATTTGGATAATTATTACTAAATAAAAACAAAATTGCTACAGTGTGACAGAACATTTACTATGCAAAGTTTGCTTCCCAAATTTGGGATCTAAACAAGGCCTAGATAGAAATGGATTTGGTAGCAAATCTCATCTGCAGTTGAATTACTCATTAATGAGCTACTAGTTTGACAGTTGTGAGTATATAAGGGGGTGTTTGGTTGGAGGAGTTAAAGTTTAATAAATACGGTAGCACTTTCATCTTATTCGACAAAAAGTTTTCAATCTTGGACTAATTAGGTTTAATAGATTCATCTCGTAATTTACTCCTAATCTGTGCCGACATGCATATAATTAGTCTACATTTAGTACTCCATGTATTTGAGGGAACATTGATGTGATGGGAGTTAAACTTTAACAAGTAGAAACCAAACAGGCCCTAATTCAGTATAGTTTTGCTAATATGTACTTTTGAAAACTACTCGATCTCGTTATGCTTTGCGAAGATCATTATGAAGTACTAGAGAGTTTTTTTATGCTTATGGGTGTTGCGCCAAATCTAGCTGTATATAACTATATATATGTATAGGATCATCAATCATCAAAGTAGTAATCAGCAAAATTTTGGAGAAGTTGGAAAGCTCGTAAAACAATAAAATTTCACGCGACCGTGTGATACATATATGAGTTGCTAGCTGCTACTTATGCGGAAATCTAGTAATTTCTGAAGATTTTTTTAAAAATCACTCGATATATGCTTTGCAAAGACCTTTTCAAAATGAACCACAGAGTTTATGCGCGTATATTTTGCGTCGAATCTTGATGTAGATCAAAGTAATAATTAGCAAAAAAAATGTGTCATCAAAGTATAAATAAAGTTTAACAAACATTTTGAACACTTTGGAAGTTCTCAAAAGCTTAGAATTTGGGAAAAGTTTAGCAAACTTTGGCTTCGTAAAGAGTAGAAAGGGTCTGGCAAATTTCGTCTTGAAGGGTTGAAAGCGAAAATGGAACATTCCAGTTAGCTGTAGTATCATTCGTGGCCGTTCCTAATCAAAACTTCTGATTTTCTAACTTATATATATCATCAGTATGACAGTATCGTATTGATGTCATCACCAAATAGTCATATACTATAACTTAAAAATATACTGGGTTCCGATCTACTGGAAATCTTTTGTTATGGGTATAAATAAAAGATGTAGTAATCGACCGTTTTCAGGACAAAGAAACCTAGCACCTTTTTGGGGAGAAAAATATGCAGGTTTCGGAAGATTGCCAAATTGAGAGTTCCATATCACCCTCTAGCTAACTGCCAACCATCGCAAGAGCTATCTGTTGGTCCTGTTCATGTACACACCGTACCATGCAATGAATTAATCAAGTGCACTCAGCACTCAATCGCCATCACCCAATCACTCGAAATGGCCACGTTAGGAGCGCTGGCTTGACAAGCATCTAGAAGACCGCTGGCTTGTGCTATCCAACCAGCAGCGAGCTAAGCTGCTGTTCGATCACCAGTTCACCACCAGCTGCTGCTGCTGCTGCTGCTGCTTCATCTTCTTCCTCCTCCCGTCCCGTCAGATCCGTTGCTCTCCCATTTCTCTCTCGCGCGCTCTCATCTCGTTAATGGCGACCGGTCGGCCGTCCACGTCAACGCTAGCTGCAGCTGCGGGCATGCCGCTCGTATCGGCATCGATCGATCGCCTGCAACCAAAGGGTGGTGGTGGTGGTCTCCACATGGGCATCGGGGTCATGTCGGCAGCGCTAGCTGTGCCTGCAGTTCATCAGTCCCTCGCCATTGATGACCAACAGCTGCCTGACAGAAAGCTCGCGGAGTAGGGCACCGTTTAGGTGCCAAAAATTTTGCCAAAATTTTCATATTCCCCGTCACATCGAATCTTTGAACACATGCATAAAGCATTAAATATAGATAAAAAATAAAACTAATTACACAGTTTAGACGAAATGGACGAGACAAATCTTTTAAGCCTAATTAGACTATGATTGGACAATATTTACCAAATAACAACGAAACTGCTACAGTAGCGTTTCGCCAAAAAATTTGCCAACTAAACAGCCCCTAAATGCGAGTCACGGATTAAATGCTTCCATCGAGTAGTTGGGACGATCGATGCGCGCAGCGCAGCTGCGCAGGCGTCGCGAACCTTCTCGCGCCAATGCCAACGCGCACGGGTCACTCAGGGCCGACGACGACGACGACGACTGGTGAATCGTGTGGTCAGAAAACCAGATGAGCTAGCAGTAGCACACGCTGCTGCGTCACCTAGCTCCCTTCTGTTTCCGTGACTTCCCTCAGCAGCTGAACCTTTTGTCTGAAACAGGTGCACCGGAACACGTACGCGCTGGTGGTGAGCATGGAGAACATCACGCTCAACTGGTACTGGGGCAACAACCGCTCGATGCTCATGTCCAACTGCCTCTTCCGGATGGGCGGCGCGGCGGTCCTCCTCACCAACCGCGGCGGCTCCGACCGCCGCCGCGCCAAGTACCAACTCGTGCACACGGTGCGTACCCACCACGGCGCCGACGACCGCGCGTACCGGTGCGTGTTCCAGGAGGAGGACGAGACGGGCCGCGTCGGCGTGGCGCTCTCCAAGGACCTCATGGCCGTCGCCGGCGAGGCGCTCAAGACCAACATCACGACGCTGGGGCCCCTGGCTCTCCCCATGTCAGAGCAGATCCTGTTCCTGGCGTCGCTGGTGGCGCGCAAGGTGTTCGGCGTCCGGGGGCTCCGCCCCTACATCCCGGACTTCAAGATGGCGTTCGAGCACTTCTGCATCCACGCCGGCGGGCGGGCGGTGCTGGACACCATCGAGAAGAACCTGGAGCTCAGCCCCTGGCACATGGAGCCGTCGCGCATGACGCTCTACCGCTGGGGGAACACCTCCAGCAGCTCGCTCTGGTACGAGCTCGCCTACACGGAAGCGCAGGGCCGGGTGCGGCGAGGGCACCGCGCCTGGCAGATCGCGTTCGGGTCCGGGTTCAAGTGTAATAGTGCTGTGTGGCGTGCGCTGCGGACCATTGATCCGAAGAAGGAGAACGCCGTCGGGAACCCCTGGGTGGACGAGATCCATAGGTTCCCCGTCGAGGTGCCCAAGGTGGAGAGCGTCGTCGTGTCCTGACGGGTGACGAGGACGACGATGACGATGGTTCTCTCTGCTGGTCGGAGGACGAACTAGTGCAAGATTGCTACAACTACTACTACTGCATAGTTCTCTTTTTTTTTTACCAGTTCTTGTTCTTCTTCGTTCTGAAAATTCTTTATTAAAGTATGTCGACAAAAGTGCGAGCTGATGTAACTGTAAGATTACATTACATACAACAAGTGTGATGATTGGACGAGATGTGCTGTAGCTGACATGGTTTGGCACTGGAATAATAAGGACTAAAAACTGTACAAACTTGAAACGAACCCAATCTGGTGACTGAAACTCTGTCCAAATTTAAACATTGTACAAAGGAAACATAGCCACGTACTGTACTTTGTTCGACTGGGCCTTATTGGATACCCTTGTCTTGTGATATTCGGTCGGCCCAGTTGTGGGAGTGTGCCCGATTGGGTGACTTGTGTGGATGGGCTTAATGAATACTTTGGGCTCGAACGCCACTTTGTTTTCGTCGTAATACAACCTGGTATTGGGCTTAAGTTATGATTGCAGCAGCATCAACTGAGCTACGTTGTTTGGCATTGTGGAAGAAGAACCTGCGTTATTTTCTAGCAAAATTAGTTTTTCATTCACGAGATAGTAGACCTATATAGCTATATGATGATGTTGTTCATTGGGCAACAGTATAATAGGAAGAAGAAGAAGAAGAAAGGGTCGGCTGCCTCTAGTGGCTAGAATTAGTCCAAGTTAGCTGATAATAGAACATGCAGGAATAATAGGAATACCACAAACGCTCATGTGGGTGTTATAACCACAGGTGCGGCTGGGGATTATGATCAAGCAGAGAAGAAGAGTCGTCTTGTTTAGAGCCTCCTAGGGAGGGCGAACTAGCTCTTCTGCTGCTGCCATTGCTAGGATTAGCTACTGTAATTCCTCTCCAGTTCTTCAATCAAGAGCCCAATTCTCTGTTCATATCATCTGGTATCAAGAGTCTCTCGATCCTCTCGCTTGCCATGGGTGATGATATCAAGTCCGCTCTGGATGCCATCCTCAACAAACTCTCTACCGTCAAGAAATACATGACGACGATGAAGAGCGATCAAAGCCGCCTTACCGTCGCCATCAACCGGCTGTAGTCGGACCACCTCTCCTCCATCGGATCCCTAAGCGGCAAGGACACTAGCCACGGCGCCCCTCCACCTCCGCCTCCACACGAGCACGGCAAGCACAAACTTCAGTTTCTACGCTACGATGGCAGTGCCGATCCGGTGACCTGGCTACACAAGGCGGAGCAGTTCTTCCGTGCCGATCGAACGGCGGACGACGAGCGGGTATGGCTCGCCTCCTTCTACATGGAAGGCGCTGCCCAAGACTAGTACTACCGCCTAGAGCAGAACCATGGTGCTCCCACGTGGCCGGACTTCGTCAACAAGGTGCAGCGGGCGTTTGGGACACCGCCATCATCGCATTCTTCCCCACCAGTGACGGCTCAATCTCAGCCGCCACATCTTCCCCGCCGATAGCATCGCCAGCAGCTTCACCTCCATCGACAATTGCGGCTACACCAACCACTTCCCCTCCACCTCCACCAATGGTTGTCGCCCCACTGACAACGTTGCCACCGCCTCCACCATCAATGCCATCCCCACCTGTGATTACTCCAATCACCTTTGTGCCAGCCATGGTGAAGGAGAAGCACTAGACAATTGCATGAGCAGCGTTGATGTCTGCACAACCGATGCAGATGCATGCATCCTACTTGGTCCTGGCCGCCTCATTGGCAAGGCCTACAACACTTGGAGCCCTCGCAACACCACCCGTAGTGATGACGTCCGCACTACCAAGACTGGGGCCGTGGGACAAGGTTGGCAGAATCCACATGCCTCCGGACCCCTCCACTCACCACCGTGGATGTACGCGTTCTCCGCAACGTCATTGCATCGAGGGCCTCCCAGGCTCACATCCCAACCGATGGCATCTCCGTGGTTGTGGCCGTCTCCACGAGGCACGCACGTCATCTCTAGCGAACTATCTGTCCTCATTGTCTACACCACCGAAGCGGCTGTTCTCGTCAGTCTTGGGCACCACACTGCCACTGTCCTCTGCATCAGCAGGCTTGCCAACAGGAACTCTGTCAATTGTGGCGACACCCACAACATCAGTGCCGTCTTTACAGCTTCCAGATGTGCCACTGTATCCGACATTGCCGCCATGTTCGTTAGTTGTGGACATGCCTGCCCCATTAGCATTGGTTGCCTTTGTTGAACACATCCTGATGACAGCGGCATCTCCTTCCCCTGCGACTACCATGGCACCACCAACGACACCAGCACCAGCACCCCCGCTTGTTGAATTGACTCCAGTGGTGCAATTTCAGACCTCATCTCCCGTCGTTGCCACGATTGTCCTCTTCCAGCAGCTGACTGTGCTTCCTCACCTTTAGTATTGCTCAGCCCCAGTTCCGAGCAGGCCTACAGCTCAAGGACGGGTTGTTTCGAAAGGAGGGTAGAAGTGTTATGGACTCCTTCATTGGGCAGCAATATAATAGGAAGAAGAAGAAGAAAGGGTCGGCTGCCTCTAGTGGCTAGAATTAGTCCAAGCTAGCTAATAATAGAACATGCAGGAATAATAAGAATACCACAGCCGCTCATGTGGGTGTTATAACCACAGGTGCGGCTGGGGATTAGTATCAAGCAGAGAAGAAGAGTCGTCTTGTTCAAAGCCTCCCAGGGAGGGCGAACTAGCTCTTCTGCTGCTGTCATTGCTAGGATTAGCTACTGTAATTCCTCTCCGGTTCTTCAATCAAGTGTCCAATTCTTTGTTCATATCAGATGATGTGTTCTCGCCGACAGTGCAACTCTTGTAGTAACTTGTTTAATTTCAAATTTTCAATTTCGGTCATGATTAGATCAACTAGAACTAAAGTATAGTAGAATTAAACTTTAGGTGGATCACTTTTATTCCAATGTTATTTGGATACATAGACTAAAAGCGAACTAAAAGTAAAACAAAAAAAACTTTCCTTGACCTAGACTCATGGACACCTTTTAATCCACATTTGCCAACTAATAGACTAATTTTGCAATCACATGTTTGAATATCTGGGTTTAAAGTTTAGTTGGTGGTATCCAGCCAGGCCATTGGAAAATCTCCAATAGTTCCCAAAAATCAATGGTAAATCAATAATTTTCCAAGTGAACTAAAAAATTCTGACTCCAACAGTTTTCAAAATCCAACTCCTAAAATATAGAGGACAATTTTGCATCAAGAGTCCTAGACTATTTTCAAATCATCCTAACCAATTTTATAATTTCTTTTCTCTTGTACATTTGCACTAGAAACGCTGTCCTACTCCTGACTCTTTCACATCATTCCACCTCTAGATTGACTAATTGATACGTGCGCGTCTATTTCCACGCGTCTGAATTGATTGTCCCAAGTGAGGAAAGATTGGGAGTTAAGTTAGGTAGTTGTTGGAGACTAGTTTTTTCAATCTTGCCAAAAAAACAAGATTGGGAGTGGGTTTTTGGAAATCTTGGAGAGAATCTCCAACAGTTTGGCAAATTTTGTTTCCTAAATCTCGTTGTTTGTCAACTCCCAAAATAATATGGGGAGGGAAAAAAGATCTCATCTCCAACAGTTTGAAAATTTTTGTTTCCAAAAACCCAAAAACCCACTAACGAAACGAAAAGACCCGCTAAGCGCACGAAGAGCCCCGTTAAGCGAACGAAGAGTCCCGTTAAGTGAACGAAGAGCCCCGCTAAGCACGAGGAAACTACGATGCGTGGCCGGTGCCGCGCGCGCATATATGCGCACAATCGACCGAGATTTGCCAACTTGCCAAAGATGTCAAACCCAGATACCAAACTATTGGAGAAGTATTTTTCTTATTTTGCCAAAAATTTTAGGATGCCAAACCTATATGCCAAACTCTTGGAGATGCTCTTACCATATAAACTAGCAGATGCGGGTGCATTCACACCAAAACAAAAATAGTAATTATGGTCAAATTTTCACTATATATATGCATCCCTACCAATTAGATATATGAGGTCGTGCCGTCTAGGCGGACTCCCAGTATGTCCACGTATGTTCTATTTAGTTGGTGCCTTAGATAGGAATTCCACGGCCCAGATGAAGTTGTACCTTCATGACCCACATGTACTACCTCTATGCATGCCACGGTTAGGCTGAAGAAAGTGGATGCACTGAATGGAACCGATGGAAATTTCGAACATATGAAAATTTGGATGGGCATGCATGCAATCACCGTCCAAAACTTTAGGTGTCCTTTGCATGCAGTAACTTACCATGGACATCTACATCACTTTGTCTTCTTCCATGGACATCTACGTCACTTTGTCTTCTTCTTTTACAAACAGGAAGTTACAATGGGTAAATTTTCATGCATGCACATGTCCTCTTGCCATCCAAATTTACCATGCACATGTGCACGGTAGTAGTCATCCCAGGTGGGACCATTGAAAGGACCTCTTTACCTATAGAAAATTTACTGGTCAGCAAGGATTTACATCACCTGTGGTTCAAAATTTACACGTAGGTAAAGACAATTCAACAAGGATTTACATCACATGTGGTTCAAAATTTACACGTAGGTAAAGACGACGTAGTATGGCCGCGTGAAAGGTCTTGATGGCTAGAGGGGGGGTGAATAGCCTATTAAAATTTTCTACAAAGATAAGCTAAACAAGTTTATCAATAAAACAAATAGCGAGATGCGAGTTTTGCTTAGCCTATGGGGTGTTTGCAAGCCACCTAACCAATTCACAATTCTAGTAATTGCACTCAACCGCACAAGACAAACCGAGAAGGAAAACTACAACTAGCAAGCTACACAAAGAAGCTACTCTAGCAAAGCTAACTTGCTAGCAAAGATAACTAAGAAATTAATACAAGAGAGAGTTAGGAGGGTATCACCGAGGGGCGAAGAATTGAGCCAATCAATCAATATAATCAAGCGATGAATACCAAGATAACCGAACACCGGGATCAATCAATCACAATATGAAAGTGATGACACGAAGATTTATCCCGAGGTTCACGTGCTTGCCGGCACGCTAGTCCCCGTTGTGTCCCTCTTCACCACGTGGTTCGGTGGCTAATCGGTCACACACCGAGCCTCTCAAAAGGCGCCACAAGAACCTACCAAATGGCAAAAGGTTGCAATGACACGAGCAATATACTAATGTTGCCTTTGGCGCTTCGCCGAGGTAGGCACAAACCTCTCACAATCACCGGAGGTGGCCAAGAACAATCACCAACTCTTGCCAACGCCTCCAAACAGCTCCAAGCCGTCTAGGTGGCGGCAACCACCAAGAGAAACAAGAATCCCGTAGCAAATCAACCACCAAGTGCCAACTAGATGCAATCTCACAACGCAAATGCACTTGGATCACTCAATCTCACTTCGAATATGCAAAGGAGCAAGAGAGATGAGTGGGAGGGGAGTTGCTTAGCTCAAAGTGCTCATAAGTATGTCAAATGTTCGAGAGAGGGAGCCTTGAGCCGGCCAACGAGTATTTATAGACGTACCCCTTCGAATATAGCCATTAGAAACTTAAACAGCCAAAATCGGGCTGACCGGACGCGCTGGTCCAACTGACCGGACGCGCCGGTTGCCCAACGGCTAACTCGTGAAGTACTGACCGGACGCGCTGGTCCAAACGACCGGACGCGCTGGTCGCCCAACGGCTAACTGTGAAGCAATGACCGGACGCGCTGGTCCAACTGACCGGACGCGCCGGGAACGACCGGACGCGCTGGTCCCGTGAAGGACCGGACGCGCTGGTCGCCTGAGCAGCGCTCAACGAAATAGTGACCAGACGCGCTGAAGAAAATGACCGGACGCGACAGTGCCAGCGTCCGGTTAGAGTCCAGTAAGCTCCCTGGACGACCGGACGCATCCGATCATCAGTGACCGGACGCGCCTCGCATCCGATCATCGAACTGAAAAATACGCAGACACTAAACACTGACCGGACGCGTCCGGTCATGCAAGGACCGCGTCCGGTTCAGCGTCCGGTCACCTCTGTGACCTCCGTTCGCCTCCGTTTCTTTTCCGGACTTCCGGCGTAGTGGAAAATAATCGTTTCAACTTCTCAAAAACGCCTGAATCCTGCCTCGCAAGCTCGGCGGGAGGGAGAGAGGAACCCAAACCCTCTCTACCGCTCAAACTCCACCACCGTCGCAAACGTGCTAACATCACCAAGTGATCTCGTCATGTGTGAGTGTGTTAGCATTTTCACAATCATTTTTCGAGGCGATATTAGTTCTATCCAAATGCATATGATCATGAAATGCACATCTAGAGGCACTTAGGAGTTCAATAGCCGCGTCATTCCCCTCTTTATAGTACGGCTATCTATCCTATAATGTAACTACACCCACTAGGTGTCTTGGTTACTAAAACACAACCCTTAAGCATATACCTTTGCCTTGATCACGTAGGGTTGCGTCCAAATCCAAGTGTGGCCATCATGATCACCATGTCCATCTTGCCACCAACCTTGGAATGTACTAATCCTCATATGCTACATACAACTTAGGCATAGGATTAGTACTTAGGCATTGTCACTAATTACCAACACCAAACATAGGACTTTCAATCTCCCCCTTGTTGGTAATTGGTGAACCTTTCACAAAGATATTATGATAAAATTTTGATTGAACCCATGTCACATTGTCCAAGTATATTACCATGTGTAAGAATTATGGACATGTGATCATGAATTCAAATTGATAGCAATGGCTCCCCCTACATGTATGCTATATGTTTGGATTTTGGAAGCATACATGTTAGATAGGAAAGATTAGGAGCATTGTCTACCAATAGGTGCTAGGTGTTTTAGATTATAGACCTTTGAAGCGTGATACCATCGGAGTAGCGATAAACACCATCTTAGCACCTTGTGTAGTTAGATTCCACTTGTAAAAGCACAAACATAACTAGAAACCTCATAAGATCAACATTTATAAGCAAGGTTCTAGTAACACTTTGAAAAACATGAAGCAACAAAAATCTAACTACTTCCTATTCATGCTAGTACCACAATGCATCATTCAAATTATACTAGCAAGTCACCACACAAGCAATGTATCGGAGAAAACGAAATGCATAACTATGCATCATACATATGAAGTGCACATAGAAATGCAACATTCATGTTTAAGAGCTTGCTCCCCCTACTTGTGTGCTTCTTTTATCAATTCTCCCCCTTTAGGATTTAACTTTGTGAACAACATTTTCTCCCAACATTTTCTCCCCCATAACATTTTTTGAGTTCTATCTTTGTGAACAACATTTTCTCCCCCTTTGGCACCAAATGACCACAAGGAGCAAACTTTAGATAGATTATCATGTTAAAATATAGGGTGAGGATCAAGTTTATGATTCAACCTAGATTGCTTGCATAAATAAAATACTTCGGTTTGATCCAAAGGCAAGCTTCTTCACACCTCACTAGAAGGGTTATCATGCACCATGTTGAAGCAAATATTTAGACAAGTTTTCTAGATTAAACAAGTTATATGCTACCACTAGATCATACAAGTCATGGAAACAATAGTGGCACCATATAAACTTCAAATTCATTTAATTTTCATGAATGATCCTAGAACATAAGAAATCATGACTAGATGCACTAAACATGTCCTTAGTATAGAATGTATGACATGTCAACCAATTGTACCTTGGGGCTCGAAGGAGAGGCATGTCATATCATGGGAGTGCATCAACACATGTTGGAGAAGTCAAGTATGTTTAACTCATTCTTTAGCTTGTGAAATCTCTTCTCATCAAGTGGCTTGGTGAATAGATCGGCTAATTGATCTTCGGTGCCAACACTCTCAATAGCAATGTCACCCTTTTGTTGATGATCTCTAATAAAGTGATGGCGAACATCAATATGCTTTGTTCTTTGATGTTGAATCGGATTATTAGTTAGCTTCACGGCACTTTCATTGTCACATAGCAATGGTACATTCTTGAAATTGATTCCAAAATTCTTCAATGTTGCCTTCATCCACAAGATTTGTGCACAACAACTACCCACGGCGATGTATTCGGCTTCGACGGTAGATAGTGCAATACTATTTAGTGATCTTCCCAACAATTGACATGTCCCGGAAGTGCTCTTTCTCTCCACTTTATCACCAGCATAGTCGGAATCCGAATATCCAACTAGCTCAAAACTTGCACCTTTGGGATACCACAATCCAACATCTTGTGTATGCTTTAAGTACCTCAATATTCTCTTTGTTGCCTTCAAATGACTTTCTCTTGGTGAGGCTTGAAATCTTGCACACATATATACACTAAACATCACATCGGGCCTTGATGCCGTCACATAGAGTAGGCTACCAATCATTGATCTATATAGCTTTTGATCCACCATGTTGCCACTCTTGTCACTATCCAAACTTCCACTAGTGCCCATTGGGGTTGTAATACTCTTTGCATCTTCCATGCCAAACTTCTTGAGCATATCTTTGATGTACTTGGTTTGGCTTACAAATGTTCCTTCCTTCATTTGTTTGATTTGAAGTCCAAGAAAGAAACTAAGTTCACCAATCATTGACATTTCAAATTCCTTTGCCATCATTTTCCCAAACTCATCACAATAATCTTGATTGGTTGAACCGAATATGATATCATCAACATATATTTGCAACACAAACAAGTCTTTCCCAATCTTCTTGGTGAAAAGAGTTGTATCAACTTTGCCCATGACAAATCCTTTGGATAACAAGAGGTCCCTCAATCTTTCATACCATGCTCTAGGTGCTTGCTTCAATCCATATAAAGCTTTTCTCAACTTGTATACATGATTGAGTTTCTTGTCATCTTCAAAACCGGGAGGTTGCTCCACATACACCTCCTCTTGAATGTACCCATTGAGAAATGCACTCTTTACATCCATTTGATATAGCTTGATATTGTGAGCACAAGCATAGGCAAGTAAGATCCTAATTGCTTCCAATCTTGCAACCGGGGCATAAGTTTCACCAAAGTCAAGACCCTCTATTTGTGTGTAACCTTGAGCCACTAGTCTTGCTTTGTTCCTTACTACTATCCCATCTTGATCTTGCTTGTTGCGAAAAACCCATCTTGTTCCAATGACATTGTGATCCTTAGGCCTTTCAACTAGTTCCCATACTTCATTTCTCTTGAAGTTGTTGAGCTCTTCATGCATTGCATTTACCCAATCCGGATCTCTCAATGCTTTATCAATGTCCTTGGGTTCTTCCATTGACACAAAAGATGAGTGAGCACAAAATGATGCCAATCTTGATCTAGTTTGAACTCCTCTTTGTATGTCACCAATGATGGAATCCAATGGATGGTCTCTTGCAATGTTAGTTGGTTGAAGCACTTGGACTTGATTGCTTGGATGCTGATGTTGATCATGAGTTGGAGATGATGAACTAGCCACTTGTTGATCTTGTTGCACTTGAGATGATGTACTAGCTTGATTTTGCATTAGAGAACCACTAGCTTGTGTAATTGGACTTTGGAGCACTTGATCTTTGTTGTCATCCACATCAATCACTTGCTTTGGCCTAATATCACCAATGTCCATTTCTTTCATAGCATTGGTCAATTGAGTTCCTCTCACATCATCTAAGTTATCTTCTTCATCTTGAGAGCCATTTGTTTCATCAAATTCAACATCATGCACTTCTTCAAGTTGTCCACTAGCTAGGTTCCATACTCTATAAGCTTTGCTAGTAGTTGAGTAACCAAGTAGGAAGCCTTCATCACATTTCTTCTCAAACTTGCTCAATCTAGTGCCCTTCTTCAAGATATAGCATTTGCAACCAAATACCCGAAAGTATGCAATATTGGGCTTTCTTCCATTTAAGATCTCATATGGTGTCTTCTCTAGAAACTTGTGGCAATAGAGGCGGTTGCTATAGAAGCAAGCCGTGTTGATTGCTTCGGCCCAAAATGAATGACTCACATTATACTCATTCAACATTGATCTTGCCATATCAATTAAGGTTCTATTTTTCCTCTCAACTAAGCCATTTGATTGAGGTGTATACTTGGCCGAGAATTGATGCTTGATTCCAAGCTCCTCACATAGCTCATCAACTCTTGTGTTTCTAAACTCACTTCCATTGTCACTTCTTACTTTCTTGATTGTGGTCTCAAACTCATTTTGCACTCTCTTGATGAACTTCTTGAATATGTCAAATACATCACTCTTGTCCACAAGAAAGAATACCCATGTGTATCTAGTGAAATCATCCACAATCACAAAACCATACTTGTTGCCACCAATGCTTGTGTATGTAGTTGGCCCAAATAGATCCATGTGCAACAACTCAAATGCCTTAGAAGTACTCATAATGCTTTTCAATGGATGAGTGTTGCCTACTTGCTTTCCGGCTTGACATGCACTACATAGCTTATCCTTCTCAAATGTGACATCCTTCAAGCCTCTAACTAAGTCATGCTTCACTAACTTGTTCAATTGCTTCATGCCAACATGACCTAGTCTTCTATGCCACAACCAACCCATACTTGATTTGGTGAGCAAGCATGTTGAAAGTTGAGTGTCACTAGCATTGAAATCAACCAAGTATAGATTCTCATATCTAAAGCCTTTGAAGATCAAGTTAGAGCCATCAACACTAACTATCTCCACATCATCAACACCAAATATGCACTTGAAACCGAGATCACACAATTGAGCAACCGAGAGAAGATTGAAGTTCAACTTTTCAACTAAGAGCACATTGGAAATGCTATGATCATTTGATATTGCAATCCTTCCAAGAGCCTTTACATCACCCTTGCTATTGTCACCAAATGTGATGCTATCAATGCCACTATCATTTGATTTGAGAGAGTTGAACATTCTTGAATCACCGGTCATATGTTGAGAGCACCCACTATCAAGCACCCAATGTCTTCCTCCGGCCTTGTAATTTACCTACAAAACAATTTAATGTCTTTTAGGTACCCATACTTGCTTGGGTCCTTGGAGGTTAGTCACTAAGCTCTTTGGTACCCAAATGGCCTTCTTCTTTGGGCCCATAATTGGTGTACCAACAAACCTAGCATGCACACCTTTATCACCCTTGGTAAGCACATAACAAGAATCAAAAGGAATATAAGGTACATTAGCATTTTTCTTGTTCTTGTTCATTTTATTACAATTAATCTCTAGATGTCCAACTTGCTTGCATCTATTGCAATAACGACCATTGCTCTTCACAAAGCGAGACTTTGGAGTAGCAAAGGCCGCCTTGCCCTTCTTGGGAGTATAGCCCAATCCCTCTTTGTTAAGAGAGAACCTTTGGCTACCCAAGCATTTTAGCAAGCGGGCATCCCCACCATAGGCGTTGCCTAATGCGCGGGTGAGATCATCCACCTCTCTCTTGAGAGTCTCAACCACAAGTGATGAATCACTAGTAGTAGAGGTAGAGTTGGTTGTGGTGGATGATGATGAGCTACATGAAGCATTAGTAGGACTAACAAATAAAGAATCATCAATAATATCACATGTTAGTCCAATATCACAAGTGACAATCACTTGCTCCTCCTTAGCTTCCTTCATGAACTTCTCCAACTTAAGGTCCTTTTCCTTGATGAGCTCAAGTAGAGTGGAGTAGGCTTCCTTAAGCCTAGTGTGAGCAATTTCAAGATCCTCGTGGTCTTCCTTTAGACACTCACGAGAAGCCTCTAGCTCATCAAAGGATTTCCTAAGAGCTTTGAGCTCTTGTTCAATTCCTTTGCACTCCTTACTCTTTTTGAGAGCAACAAGCTCCTCCATCAAGGCATCATTTTCATTGTTCTTGGCAATGAGCTCTTGTTCCAAGATTTTGTATTTCTTGGTTGTCCTCTTGTAGCCCTTGCTCATTTGATCTATTATGCCTAATAGATCATCCTTGGAGTAGTCCTCATCCTCCTCATCATTACTCCTACAATCATCACTAGCACAAGAATCATCATCACTATCATCATGTTTTACCTTGGTAGGCTTGGCCATAAGGCATGTTGATGTAGTGTCGAAGATGGATGGCTTGTTGGAGAGGGCGATGTTTGCAATGGCTCGCCGAGTGATCCTCTCATCATCACTAGAGCTTTCATCATCATCACTATCGGAGTTGTCACTATCCCAAGTGACTACATAACCACCACCCTTCTTCTTCTTGTTGAAAGTGAAGCTCTTCTTTGCTTTCTTCTCATTCTCTTTCTTATCCTTCTTGTTCTTCTTGAGCTTCAAGTCCCCATTATGAAATCTCTTATCTTCATAGGGGCAATCCGCCACTATGTGATCGGGGCTATTGCAATTGTAGCAAAGGGTCTTTGCCTTTATAGTGTCTCTCCTCTTCCTTGCCCTATATCCTTTCTTCTTCATGAACCTTCCCATCTTGTGCACAAGGAGGGCCATGGTCTCATCATCGAATGGATCATCATCATCACTTTCTACCTTGCTCTTGCCCTTAGAGGATGAAGCCTTGAATGCAATGGGCTTCTCTTGCTTGACCTTGGTCTCCTTCTTCTCTTCTACCTCATCTTCATCATCATTGTATTGGGCATCGGTCATTATATCTCCAAGCACATTTGTTGGTTTGACCTTGTCCAATCCCTCTCTAAAGATCATTCTTCTTAAGGTGGCAAACTTCTTGGGTAAGCACATCAAGAACTTGTGTGAGAAGTCCTTGTCCTCAACCTTCTCCCCAAGCCCCTTGAGATCATTGACAATGACTTGGAGCCTATAGAACATCTCCGGGATGGATTCATCATCCTTCATCTTGAATGTGGAGAACTTGTCCTTGAGCATATATAGTTTGGCACTTTTTACCGTTGAAGTGCCTTCATATGTTTCTTCAAGCCTTATCCAAAGCTCATTTGCCTTTTCAAGATCTTTGATTTGCTCAAATACTTTATCATCAATGGCACGATAGATTGTGTCAAGTGCCGCCGTATTGCATTGTTTGTTGATGCGGTCATTGGGAGTGAGGTTTTCCTCATCAAGAATGACATATCCTTCTTTGGTCACATCCCAAACCTTCTCATGTATATTGCCTAGATATTGCTTCATCTTCCTTTTCCAATGATCAAAGGAAGAGACGCCATCAAAGAATGGAGGCTTGCCATTAACATGATTGAACATAGCTTGAGCCATCTTACACCGAGGTTGTTAAGCCTTACAAACGGTGACCACGGCTCCGATACCACTTGAAAGGTCTTGATGGCTAGAGGAGGGGTGAATAGCCTATTAAAATTTTCTACAAAGATAAGCTAAACAAGTTTATCAATAAAACAAATAGCGAGATGCGAGTTTTGCTTAGCCTACGGGGTGTTTGCAAGCCACCTAACCAATTCACAATTCTAGTAATTGCACTCAACCACACAAGACAAACCGAGAAGGAAAACTACAACTAGCAAGCTACACAAAGAAGCTACTCTAGCAAAGCTAACTTGCTAGCAAAGATAACTAAGAAATTAATACAAGAGAGAGTTAGGAGGGTATCACCGAGGGGCGAAGAATTGAGCCAATCAATCAATATAATCAAGCGATGAATACCAAGATAACCGAACACCGGGATCAATCAATCACAATATGAAAGTGATGACACGAAGATTTATCCCGAGGTTCACGTGCTTGCCGGCACGCTAGTCCCCGTTGTGTCCCTCTTCACCACGTGGTTCGGTGGCTAATCGGTCACACACCGAGCCTCTCAAAAGGCGCCATAAGAACCTATCAAATGGCAAAAGGTTGCAATGACACGAGCAATATACTAATGTTGCCTTTGGCGCTTCGCCGAGGTAGGCACAAACCTCTCACAATCACCGGAGGTGGCCAAGAACAATCACCAACTCTTGCCAACGCCTCCAAACAGCTCCAAGCCGTCTAGGTGGCGGCAACCACCAAGAGAAACAAGAATCCCGCAGCAAATCAACCACCAAGTGCCAACTAGATGCAATCTCACAATGCAAATGCACTTGGATCACTCAATCTCACTTCGAATATGCAAAGAAGCAAGAGAGATGAGTGGGAGGGGAGTTGCTTAGCTCAAAGTGCTCACAAGTATGTCAAATGTTCGAGAGAGGGAGCCTTGAGCCGGCCAACGAGTATTTATAGACGTACCCCTTCGAATATAGCCGTTAGAAACTTAAACAGCCGAAATCGGGCTGACCGGACGCGCTGATCCAACTGACCGGACGCGCCGGTTGCCCAACGGCTAACTCGTGAAGTACTGACCGGACGCGCTGGTCCAAACGACCGGACGCGCTGGTCGCCCAACGGCTAACTGCGAAGCAATGACCGGACGCGCTGGTCCAACTGACCGAACGCGCCGGGAACGACCGGACGCGCTGGTCCCGTGAAGGACCGGACGTGCTGGTCGCCTGAGCAGCGCTCAACGAAATAGTGACCAGACGCGCTGAAGAAAATGACCGGACGCGATAGTGCCAGCGTCCGGTTAGAGTCCAGTAAGCTCCCTGGACGACCGGACGCGTCCGATCATCAGTGACCGGACGCGCCTCGCATCCGATCATCGAACTAAAAAATACGCAGACACTGAACACTGACCGGACGCGTCCGGTCATGCAAGGACCGTGTCCGGTTCAGCGTCCGGTCACCTCTGTGACCTCTGTTCGCCTCCGTTTCTTTTCCGGACTTCCGGCGTAGTGGAAAATAATCGTTTCAACTTCTCAAAAACGCCTGAATCCTGCCTCGCAAGCTCGGCGGGAGGGAGAGAGGAACCCAAACCCTCTCTACCGCTCAAACTCCACCGCCGTCGCAAACGTGCTAACATCACCAAGTGATCTCGTCATGTGTGAGTGTGTTAGCATTTTCACAATCATTTTTCGAGGCGATATTAGTTCTATCCAAATGCATATGATCATGAAATGCACATCTAGAGGCACTTAGGAGTTCAATAGCCGCGTCATTCCCCTCTTTATAGTACGGCTATCTATCCTATAATGTAACCACACCCACTAGGTGTCTTGGTTACTAAAACACAACCCTTAAGCATATACCTTTGCCTTGATCACGTAGGGTTGCGTCCAAATCCAAGTGTGGCCATCATGATCACCATGTCCATCTTGCCACCAACCTTGGAATGTACTAATCCTCATATGCTACATACAACTTAGGCATAGGATTAGTACTTAGGCATTGTCACTAATTACCAACACCAAACATAGGACTTTCACCGCGTCGTCTAGGCGGCCTCCTAGTGTGTCCACGTATGTTCTATTTAGTTGGTGCCTTAGATAGGAATTCCACAGCCCAGATGAAGTTGTACCTCCATGACCCACATGTACTACCTCCATACATGCCATGGTTAGACTAAAGCAAGTGGATGCACTGAATGGCCTTAGATAGGAATTCCACGGCCCAGATGAAGTTGTACCTCCATGACCCACATGTGCTACCTTCATGCATGCCAGGTTAGGCTGAAGCAAGTGGATGCACTGAATGGAACAGATGGAAATTTAGATGGCTATGCATGCAAGCACCGTCCAAAACTTTAGGTGTCCTTTGCATGCAGAAAGTTACCATGGACATCTACATTACTTTGTCTTCTTCTTACAAACAGGAAGTTATCATGAGTAAATTTTCATGCATGCACGTGTCCTCTTGTCATGCAGATTTACTATGCACATGTGCATGGTAGTAGTCGTCCTAGGTGGGACCATTGAAAGGACCTCTTTACCTACAGAAAATTTTCTGGTCAGCAAGGATTTACATCACCTATGGTTTAAAATTTACACGTAGGTAAAGACAGCTCAGTAAGGATTTATATCACATGTGGTTCAAAATTTACACGTAGGTAAAGACGACGTAGTAAATTTTCATCACTTGTGATTTAAAGTCTACAAGTAGCTAAAGGCAACGTGGTAAATTTTCGTGCATGCACAAGTGTTCTCTAGACTATATAAAAATTGTGGGTGTTGTTACCGTCTAAATTTAATATGAACATATGCACCGTATATACCTATTAGTGCCTCCCTTATATTTTTCTAGAGGTTAAATAGTCCATCTTTTACACCATGCATAAAGTGCTCTAGTTAAAAAAAAATCCCGTGGACAGCATAGGGCAAGATTAGTGGGGCCTATCTAGTGATTGGCCTCCTTGCTATCTGGGCATAAAGAATAACTCTCTCTTCGAGGAACATGCATTGGCATTTGTACTCACACAACCATCCAAGCGTGCATGCACATGTTTCCTAAGATGGCCCCCACTACATTGATGAGGTCCTTGCACCCGGTGGTAATACAGGCATCCATGCCTTATCCAAGCCTCCAGCTCTTACCTATATAAGCATGTGGTGTGCTACCTGGTGCATCATCGCCTCCCTCCATTGCTTGCAAGTGCCTTCCCTGTAGTTCATAGCATCCCTTTATCTTCCCATTGCTGACAGGTGCCCTCTCCCCATAGTAGCTTGTGTTGTTGTTCATGGCCTTTGTTGCACTAAAACCACCGGTACAAGTGCAATGCCATCTTGCAGGAACAAATAATGGTCTAACCAGAACAGAGTGCATAAGAAGCACGACATAGTAGGTTTGTGCTATGAAACTATTGCTGAACTCCTCCTTCCACTCACCCAGTCACCGTCAAGAGAAGGAGATCCTCGCTCCAGCCCCGTTGAAGGACCAAGGAGCCCTGCCATGAGGCTCTCTGCCTCGACGATGTAGATTAGCCACTCCCGAGGGAGATGTACCCGTAGTTAGCATCTCTTTCCCTCTCTCTCCATCGTTGTATTCCATCTGTGGCAATCAAATCCATGTATTTGGCTCGCAACCAACTACGTGCATGAGCTAGACTAACTGAAGAGGGTGTATGAACAAGAAACCACACCCTGAGAAGATAAAAATCGGTGACCATAAGGAGTAGACACGTGAAAAATACACAGCTCTAGCTAATAAAAGATTTAAGGATAAATCTTCTAAGTGGAGTAGATCCGGATCCGACTCAAGAAAACACAGGGCGGAGATAAGTAGAAAAGAAGGATGTAAATCTCTGCATGAGAAATGGATCCGAATCCTAAGAGCACTGTGATTGTTGCTCAAAAGAAGCATAACCCGAGGATTGGCACTATAAAACCCCAAGAATCAAGCAATGAGAAGGCACCGTGACAAGATGATCATCAAGAACTCCACAACCAGAAGATGTGCAGGCACCCCAAGAATCCTACCCAATGTTGTGCTTTGAATCTAGGTACGTTGGTTGCTTGAGCTCAACTCCATCGAATACTTCTTTACACTAACATGTCATTGATTTGATGGCCTAGAATAGGCACCATGTAATGGCAATCAACCTCTATTTTCCTTTAAAGCATTCTAATGAGAAAAGCTATATTCTCTTTCCTTCCCATATTTTCTCAACATTTAATGTAAAAAGTAGACCAACCTCTCGTACCAACACGATGAGAAAACATATTAGACATTTCTATACATTTCTATACCGAACACATCACCCGCAGCGAAACGCGCGCAGCAGTGGCTAGTTATCATGAAAGTACATGCACCCACATCAATGTGTCCCCCTTTTTGAGTTTGATCTAGCTTTTTTTCAAAAGATCGAGTTTGATCTAGCTTTATCCCTGCGTTCGAGGCATGTGTGTGCATGTAACGTCCACCAAAACTAGTGTTAGTAGTACGTATCTACCATATATTCCGTAAAGTGAAGAACAGGAGGCGATGGTGCGACATGCAACTACGCTGGTGGCGGATGGCGTATTTGCAGCCTGCAGCGGTGTAGGCCGAGCAGAGCGAACAATGAAAGTGGCACTGATAACTCTAGGTACCACGTTTGCTTTTACCGTAGCCAAGCAGTCAAAGGTCAACGCAGTCCATTTGCGTATATCTCCTATCTCCCATATTTTTTTATTTTAACTAAAAAGACTAAAAATAAGACACCGTTTTGGTGCGACAAAATTTGGCCTCGCCTCGTCGGCCTGCTATCCCCACACGGTAAAAAAGGAAGCCGCCATCCTGGGATGCTTGCCCGCTTCCACCGCAATTCCCAGCGTCGTAGAAAAGGAAACAACAATCTCTCTCACGATCTCCTCCTCAACGACACCGCCTTGTGCGACGACGCCGCCTCCTCCTTACGATCTCCTCCTCGCGACACCGCCGCGCCACCATCCTCAGCAGCGGTTGTCGCCCCTCTCAAGGAAACGCTGGAGGCCCTGTGACACAAGCGATGGCTGCGAGCTCGTGGCACGGCGTGGCTGCAGCCGGCGGCAGGAGCGCGTGTGGCGGTTGCGGATCTAGTAGGCCACGGCGGCGGGAGCCTCGTGAGTGGCGTATGAGACCTCGCGGCCTGGCACAGCGAGCCTACAACCGGCGGCGGGCGGGCGTGTACTGGATTTGTGCATGGACGACCTTGGCCACCAGTACTGGCATGGCGACTCCATCTGAACAACCGCCCCTCTCACTAGATGGGTACTGTGGGTGCATCTCTGTGTTGTGCAGCTGATGATCTGCAAGATTTGTCTCGTCGTCTGCAATGTCGCTGTAGGCTGTAAAAGGCTGCTCGTGATTTGATCTGTATTGCCTCTAATCTTCCACAGGTAAAGTAAAGTAAGTAGTGTGATCTCAGTTTGGATGAGCTTTGCACACCAGTTCATTGACAATTGATTGCTTAGCATGAGCTTTTTGTGCCATGGGGCACTAATTTACTGTGACCCGCTATATAGTTGGGTTATTTCGTACTGGTGTGTCTTACATGACACCTGTAATAATGTTCAATATTCTTGTACATAGACTGCTGGTACAAACTAACATTGGTGAGGAAAATAAGCAACCTGGAAGCGCTACAACTGATGTCAAGGAGAACCACAGTTCTGGTTTGGGCACTTCATTTTCTAGAAGCGGTGGCAATGATAGGAGTCATGGGAATATCAAGATACTTATTTCTTAAGCTACTCAGAACTAAAATAATTTGGTTCATTCACTGAAATTATTTATTTTGATACTCTGACTAATTGCTGAAAAATGCGCACTGAAGAAGCCTTGAATGCTGAGAGGCATTCTCATACATTATCAGCATCTACATCTCATCCGTATTTTCTGGCCAAACTTTTATATCTTGTTTATCCTTTTTTGTATACCTTCTGCACTGTCTTTGAATGAACTACTTATTAATTATTGTAAATTCCTTTTGTCACAACATTGTATTTTTTCTTATTTGCACACAATAAATTCTGAAGTCTAAGTTGGTTCTCTCTTCGTATACGTTTGTAACTTCGCACAGGTCTCAGAAGGTCGCCCTCTAGAGCGAGGATGTCAAGCCAGTAGCTGTCAACGATCCTTTCATGCCACGAATTACATGGTATTGATTTATTTATCAAACTGCTCGGGTATCTTTATTCTGCCCTTCAATGAACAGTTCGGTGATGTCTTATACACTTTCTTTCTGTTTTATCATATTACGAACAACCGATACTTTTAAAGTTAGTGTAAAGTGCAATGTCAGTTAACCTAACCAAGATAGAAATAACTACAGGCAGTGTTGATGGTACCGTCCAGGCAGATATTCGCATATGTAGATAGCTGATGCCCTATTCTATTCTGAATTATATCTGATATGTACTCTTTGGTTTACTATAAATGGAATTTTGGTCGTTCCCCTTTTTACATCAAGAACTAAACCACTAATTAATTTATTCTAAATGTATTGTTCGTTTGTTTCCCACTTGCTTGTAACAGGAGACTGTTGATAATCGGGGGCATCCTGTGAACCATATCATTATCAGATGACAGCAATTGCCTTTTAGATAACTGTTTAGATTCTACCGTGTGACTTGTGGACAAAGTGATTCACAAGCTGATCCCTTATACAAAAAAAACTCACTAAAAAAGCAGCTCAATATTTTGTTTTCAACCTGGGCACAAAATTGCAGAGATGCTTCTTTTGTATACCATTTTATAGAAGGATGGAGTTATTATTTTTATTCTCTACTTTATTGAAGGATGCAATCACACTCTTCCTTCGGCTTTGATTGGAAAGATGATATGGCCATCAATGATGGCAAATGTGGCCTTGAGAAGAGATTCCTCCATATATTGACATAGCTTCCAGTCCCATTTACCATCTCGAATGGATTGACCTTAGCAAATTTTCTCCTTAACTTTTAGCCTCTGATTCATCATTGGTCTATCTTCTTTGCCATACCATCATTCATGGGAATCCTTATGGTTCAAATATATCCAACTACTGGGTTTTGCAGGTGCACTAACTATTCTTACACTTGCACTTGCAGTTTCCTCATGTCTCTCAAGCAATAAATTTTAGAATTGTAGTGCAAGATTTATTTTACATACATGCATACATTACAAAACTTTAAGTTAACTTGGTATTGAAACATGTACCTTCTTTGGTAGCTAGCAAGTTAAATGAACCAATTTCATATGCTAATATTTACTTGCTGTGTTCATGTGCAACAAATCAACAGTCTTTACTGGATGCTTCTCAGTGGCCATACATTTGTCATTAATAAGTGGAATACATGTTGTACTCATCTAAAAAAATATTGGCAAATATGAAATCTCATGATATAGATTCTAGCTTTAACTAATCGACACAAAATGCCTATCAGTTGTAAATGATTTCCAGATCTAGAGTTCTGGGAATATGTGTTTCCACCTATACTAATGGTTTAAATATGGAGAGCCGGTCCTAGGAAACCTGAATAAATCAAGTTCAGAGGGACTGCTATTGAGATTGCGAGGATCCACCATCAGTTCAAGCGCCCATGGAGGAAACACACCGAGGTGTGGTTCGAGTTCTCAGTTGCAGGTCACTGCGTAAGTTGTATGCGTCAGCAGGTCATGGCTTTTTGCTTAAAGATCATTCTTATATTATCAGGTGTTGTTCTCAAGCATCACTGTAGTATTGTTTCCATGTATAACATGTTGGAGCTAGGTACCTTGCAGATCTTTTTTTCATTATTTGAAAATCAGCAGATTGAAAGAAAAACTGTTTCTAAAACATTGTCATCTGCAGGTCCTTGAAATTGTAGCCACCAAACTCATACAGATTGGGCAAGAAAAAGGGTGTATGCTATGGCTATTATATGGACCCTCATCCAATGCGGCGATCAGAATATAGTTTCTTTTTAAACAAACATAGCTGGTTTAGTTTGGATTATCTCTTATGATAATTCATTCAATTTTAAATTATATATTTTTCATTATTTTGTATCTTGTTGGAGCTATGATTGTTTGCTGTTTGAATGTAGTTTTCCTCTGCCATTCACGATCTTCGACACGCAGTTTTTGGAAAAAAGAACTAACAAAATGGCAAAGTATCCAACCATTTTCATTACCCTCCATAATTGACATTGATCGACGATTATTGACATTTATTGACGATTGGAGCTACACGCCTACGCCTAGCATTTAACCATAGTCGTCGGGATCGTGTAACCTATAGACAACCCCGTGCATCACTTGACCTGTGCCTAATGATGAACCTGCACCTTCCGACAATCCATACCCAGACAAACGTCATGTTGTTTATCGTTCACAGACCCAAGGTGTGCGTCATGCTGACCTAACTCTAACCGTGTCGCTGCTTCTGCATCATGCAACGTCACCTCGATTAGTGCATAATGGTTTTGATCCATTCAGTTTCAAGTCGGTCACCTCTCATGTGCCCAAACCATGTCACGCTGCCTCACAAGTATGACGCCTGGACCACAAGGAGTTTACGCTTTACGATTCATATTATCTGATGAATTTTTTCCCATTGAAACGCAGGGGTATTAATATCGTGCTATATTATATCGGAGATTTCTTCCTGCTAATATAAAACATTATTATCTTAGCTGCACAACAGAAAGGTTTATATAGTAGAGTTAGTGAGCTTGCGACGCCGTAACTGTGTTAATTTCACGAACTTTGCTTTTTGATTAAATATCATTTTAACGTCGATATTTAATTTTACAGTATTGTTATCTTATCATGCGATCTGTGTGTTTTTAATATAAAAGTTTAGCGTCCCGTAGCAACACACGGGCACGAACCTAGTATATTGTAAGGTAATAAACCCGATGCATCCGGCATTAATCGAAGTAGCGAACGTGCCAACGGGAAAACAAGAAGAAAATGGAGAATGATGATGACATACTTTCAGTAAGGGCCTGAAGGAATGCAAGGATCCGTCCAGGCCAGGTTGCCCGCCGCCCTCTCACTATTGGTGGCGGTCTCATCTACTCGCTCTGCATGGCATAATAGTTCGTGAGGTCCGTTAAGAGAGATCTTAAGGAGTGGAATATCCCCAAGGATTTAGCTATGGACAGGAGCGCTTAGAGATTAGCAATCAACGTGCCTGAACCGTGACCTCTTTTGTCTTGTGCCCTTTATGTCCCTTTATGTGTCTCCCTGTTTCTCGTCTCTTTTGGGTTTCATCTCTAGCCTACCCCAACTTGCTTGGAACAAAAGGCTATGTTGTTGTTGTTGTTGTTGTTGTTGTTGTTTGTAGACAGTAATTGAGCAAATTGACAAGTTTAGAAAACTATGTTTGTGGAGAGGGGCTGATATCAATGCAAAACAAAAGCCCAAAGCAACATGGCCCATGTATGCAGATCAAAAGAAGAGGGAGGGCTAGGTGTCATCAATATCAGAACTCAGAATGAGGCTCTTCTAGTGAAGCATCTGCACAAATTCTTCAACCGAGATGACACCCCTTGGGTCTCCCTGGTTTGGGAAAAATATTATGAATCAGGAAAGCTTCCTGGTAACCCCCAAAAGGGCTCATTTTGGTGGAGGAACATTATAAAGCTTCTGGACAAGTTCAAAGGAATAGCAAAAGTTGAGGTTAAAAATGGAAAGTCTTGTCAACTGTGGAAGGATCTTTGGGAAGATGATATGCTTAAGCATAAATTCCCAGAACTATACTCATTTGCAAAGAAAAAAGAGATAGTGCTCGCGGATGGCATCAATCAAACTCCAATTCACAGTCTTTTTCATCTTCCTCTCTCACAGCAAGCCCATGGCCAAATGGTTCAGCTACCGTGGGATTTGGAAAACTTACAGCTTGACAACACGCATGACAAATGGAGCTATATTTGGAACTCAGGGAACTTTTCAGTTAAAAAGGCTTATCAATGCTTTAGTGGTCACTCAATCCTCCATCCAGCGTACAAATGGCTTTGGCAATGCTCCTGCCAAAACAAGCACAAGGTCTTCTTCTGGCTTCTAATAAAGGACAGGTTGAGCACCAGGGAGCTCTTAAGAAGAAAAAATATGACACTACCAAATTTCAATTGTGTCTTATGCAATGGCAGCATTGAGGAGTTGCTGATTCACCTATTTTTGGATTGCCCATTTGCCACTCAGTGTTGGACATGGATCAATGTCCAGGTGGATCAAAGTGCAGACCCCTTTCAAAACCTGGACAATTTCAAAGTTCAGCTGCAAGTCCCATTCTTCATGGAGATTATCGTCCTGATGAGTTGGACAATCTAGAAAATAAGAAATGACATGATCTTTCGACAGGAGAACCCAAGCTTCCAAGCAGCCAAAGATTTTTTTAAGTCAGAGCTCCAGTACCTTTTGCTGAGAGTTAGAAGAAAGTTTATCCTAGGGTTTACTCAATGGATTGCAAATTTAGCTTAGCTCGATCTCTCTCTGTTCTAGCTTTTATTTTCTTCTGCTCCTTCTTTGTCTCCTAATTCTGTTAGGCTCTCTGCCCTAGCTTTCTGTTATTTGTATTTGTAAACCTGTTCTCTTTTTTTAATAAAAAGCCTGTAGGGGTGTAAACCCCTCCAGTTCCTTCAAAAAAACGTGCCAATGGAGCCTTCTTGCTGTATACTACTTTATACATACTCCTATACTACTGAAATTGTCATATGAAATCTAGAGTGTCTTTTTTTTGACGAATGAAATTTAGTCTTGAGCATCATCGCTGCGACGCTGCCTGTAGAGGTAGCTCTGAGCAGTGCACAGCTGTACAAGCACGTGACGGCAGTGCAGGTTCCGAGGTGGGAAGCCTCGTTGATTTTGACCTGGCTCATCGTTGATTTTGCGTGGGAGGGCAAAGTGAAACCCTTGTTGGGCCTTGACCTCGAGTGCTTCTGGGGTCGACTACGTTTTCATCAAAGGAACGTGCATGTATCGACCGGGTCCTACGGCCATGTGCTGTTTTTTCCCCCTCTTTTGTGACAAATATATACGATATACGAGCTTCTTCGATCGAGATGGCAAAACATTCTATCTGAACACCTAACTAGCTAACTCCTACGCTTAAACTTACACAAATTTCACCTCATTTAACCGCCGCAACTATTTAAATATACTTCCTCTATTTTGAAATATAGTGTGTTTTGTTTTAATTAAGTCAAAATTTTCTTATTCTAAATAATTAAGGTTAAAGAAAATTGCACTGACCCTATGGGACATCAGATTAGTTTCAATAATTCCACCATAAAATATATCTTATACTGTTATACACATGTTATATACTCCCTCCGTCCCAAAAAAAATAATGTTCCATGGAGAAGAGAAATAACGCTAATACCCTTAATAGGCCACACATTATTCCCTCAAAAGAAGCGATGTCGCATGGTTTACTTCCTAATTAAGACGCGTTGTAAGCAAGCATGCAGAGATTCGAGGTAGGCACCAAACAGTCGTGTATATCAATTGGTAATTTGGCATCGGATCTGTGGGCTAACCGCGTGTCTAAAACTCAGAACATCATTTTTTAGGGCAAATTTTAAATCGTAGAACATCACTTTTTTATGGAGGGAGTATTTCTCTATAAACGTGATTTTTTTTAAAAAAAAGAAGAAAGTCAGCGCGAAACAAATACTTAAACAGTTGTCAAACTTCTTGCCTAAGCCGTGGTGAATAATAATTTGCTCCCTCCCTGCAGCTTAGGTTAAAGTTTGGCAAGAATGCATATAGATAGATATGACAGGTGATGTAAAGATTAGAACATTAATGACACGCCTCATTGTGGAGGTAAACCGAACAATTCGCTACAAAAATCATAGTAAATGGTGGCAGCAAACTAAACAAGCATGTCCTACATTTTAGAACAAGAGGGGCACGCCTAGCGCCCCAGACATCCGAACGCTAGCCCCCGTCCGGATGCCTGTCCATGCCCTGTCGCATTGTCCGCCGTAACTACTGCACCTCACCTCCTCCTGTGTACCCGTTCCAGCGTCGAGCACCCACCTGCACGCCCTGCTCCCTCAGTCTCGCATGCACCAGCAGCGCTCTCTCTACTGCATGCAGCTGCAGGAGTGGCAGCAATTTTTCTCCACATGCATGATTCCCACGTGAATGCGCTCCACTCATGAAGAAATGGAACGGCGCCTGCCCTGCCTACACTCCCGCCCCCACATTCCGCATGCAACTGTTGCGCATGCACGCTGTGCACGTACGCATGCAACTGCGCACCACATGCCTATTGATGCGCATGTAGGTGGGGACTGCGCCACATGCCTATTGACGCGCCGCGCACCCACTTCGCTTGCCACACACGTGGGGACCAATACGCCCACAGGGACTGCATTTGTATACGTCCGCTTCCTACGCCTGCTAATGTTGCAACATGAAAGCACTTCTGCAACATACGTCTAAAACAGGTGAAACATTTACAAACATACGTTTGCAACCTATATGTATAGAAACTAAGAGATCCAGATACACACACTTACAACATATGTCTCAAACAAATAAAACATTTTGAACAGACGCTTGCAACATATGTCTGAAACATATACAACATCCAGATGAAATGCTTGCAACATAGGTCTGAAACAAGTGAAACATTTAGAAAAATACACTTTCAACTTACACGTATAGCCGCCACAACATATGCAATATCTAGATAAAACACTTGCAACATACGTTCTAAACAGCTGAAACATTTGAACATACACTTGCAACATACGTGTATAGCCATTGCAACATATGCAACACCAGATCTATTTTTACATGTTTTTTTGAAATAATATTTTTGCAACATCCAGATGAAACATAAGCAAGATACATCTGAAACGCATGAAACATGCGGTTGCAATATGTGCTCATCTACTTGCTGCCACCCAATGAAGGCTAGTCGATGCGGCGTGGGGGAGCACAGCGTGAGGTGCGAGGCGCGAACGGCGCGAGGCATGGGTGGGTGCGCGGCACAAGGCGCCAGGTGCGGGGTGCACGCGGTACGAGGTGGGTCTGGTGTGACCATGCGAGGCGCAAGGTGCTAGGGCGCACGACGCGAGGCGGGAGGCGCAAGGGTGCGCGGCGCAGGCGTGGTGAGACAGGTTTGGTGCGACCATACGAGGCGCGAGGCAGGAGGCACAATGGTGCGCGGCGCGAGGCGCGGGCGCACGTGGCGCGAGACGGGTCCGGTGCGAGGTTGCACGGCGCAAGGCGGGTCCGTCCCGTCTGGACGGACGTCTTGATAGGAGCATTACCGGAGGTATATGGTATGATCTAAACTCCTACTCCCTGCATCCCATAATATACTTTCTCTGTTCCAAATTATAAGGCGTTTTGACTTTTTTAAATACATTACTTTTACTATATATGTAAAGATAGTGTACATCTAAATACATAGCAAAAACTATGTATATAGAAAAGTCAAACGTCTTATAATTTAGACGGAGGGACTATACGTTTCTAGAAAATTTCAGGCAGATTAAGACCGTTGATGAAAGACACATGTATCCTATCTCCATTCCTGTTTCGAAGGATGTCTCTTGAATTTGTCAGTTATCATTTGCATGCACTCATGATTAGCTTCCACATTAGGGGATAATGTTCTATGTTTGTGCAAAATGTGAATTTTTGGGACAAATTTAAATCTTAGAAGAGCATCTCCAAGAGTTTGCCAAAACCACTTGCTATCCTTCTTTTTTTGGCAAAACTAGAAAATTTATCCTCCAACAGTTTGGCAAATGGATTGGCATATTTTGGCAACTTGCCATCCAGAGGTTCCGCACGCGCAAATTTGCGCGCAGTGTTTCACTTGCCATCGCGCGATTTTGCCGCCGCCGCCTCCTCTCCCGCGCACGAGAAAACTTCATCGTCTTGTTCCCGCGACGCCAGGACTCTTTGGTCGCGATAAAAAACCCCCCGCGAGTGCGACCCCTGGCCTGGACTCGTACCGCCTCCTCTCCCGCGATCGGCCGGCCTCCGCCCCGGCGATCAGACGGCCTCAAGCCGGCCTCCGTACTCGCGAGCAGTTCCCGACCTGGTCTTGAGGTATGGTCTTCGTCGATCTAAATTCCAGTCGATCTCCATGGCTCGATCTGTCCAGTCCATCTCCATGTCCTGAGGGCAAGAAGCCTCCGTAGTTGGTAGTCATCTAGGGTTCTTGCCCTCTGTTCGTAAATCATGGTGCCATCTGCTAGGTAGCTGCCGCTGTTCGTATTCATGGCGTGGTGGCCTTGACCTGATAGTCAAGATAGGGGTCATATGGTGTTTACTTGCCATCGATGAGTTGAAGTTCATGATGAACACTGCATGATGATGCTACTGCTGCTGCTAGTTCGTTGTTCATACGTGGTTGTTCATATGAGTTTATCTGCGCTAGGACAAACTCGAGGCCCTGGAACACATCGGGAGAGGAGAGGCACCACGCCGGCGGCGCCCTTCACGCACCGAGCAGAAGCCCTTCACGCACGGCAGCAGAAGCCCTTCACGCATGGTGCAGAAGAAGAGCGGCGCCCTTCACGCACGGGAGATCGCTCGCGGCGCCCAGACGAAACGTCACGGCGGCCAGGCCAGGAGTCGTGAAAAAAACCGTTGATCTGGTTGGATGTGGATCTTCTTTTTTAATTTTACCAAGCCCAAATAACAAACTATTGGAGAGACTACATTATTTCACTTGCCATATGTTTTAGCCACTTGTCAAATCACAAGATTTGCCAAGTAAATTTTGGTAAACTCTTGGAGATGCTCTTACTATATTTATTATGGGATGGAAGGATTATGCTTTAACTGTTGAGATATGGAAGTCCATGAGGCACGTGTACGTGAAGCTGCTATTGGTTTAGGCCTCGTTTGGCTGGCTGGTGGCTGGTAGCTGAGGCTGATTCGTTGTGAGAGAAAAATACTGTTGGCTGGCTGGTGGCTGGTGGCTGATGCTGAATTGGTGTGAGAGAAAAGCACTGCTGGCTGGCTGGCAGCCAGCCAGCCGAACGAGGCCTCTGGTGGCGGGCTAAACCGGTGGCGTGCACATACACGCATGCGTCTTGCTTGGAGATCGAGTTTTCCGTTGGATCGTACTCGTAGTTAAGTTTAAGTTTAAGCAAAGCAGTGACCCCCTAGCTTATTAGCTAGCTAGGTCAAGGTCAAGCACAGCTGCATCAATTAATTTCAGTAAACCTAGGTGATGACTGCTTCGATCATCGGTACAAGAATTCATTTCCATGGAGTCCACTTCCCATTAGTCAACGATCTTTGCATGGTTCAGGTTCAAGGTCAACTGGAGTTAGCTTCAAGATGTGCGTGCCAATGATTCGCGCCGCATTGCACGCATTGATTTTTTCACCATGATTTTTTCCCCATCGTTGTGTTTCTTCAGTTTTACTACCCATGTTTGGTTATGACTTTTCCATTAAGTAAAGTGTACAAACGATCTCAGTGTACGTCGTTTACCTGTTTCAGTACAAGGCACGTCGGTCCGGGTCAGCTAGCATGCCTAACTCAAGTGTAGTACTTTCTCGTTCATAAGTGGCCTAGTTACAGAGGGAAAAAAAAAGATAGATCACTGACATACAAAATATTCAAGGTAAAGATCCGACTAGTTTTACTCAAAGGCATTTCTATTAAGAATTTCTTCTTCTTTTGAGGAAAATTAAGACTTTTACTAGAGAGGATCATTCTACTGCGTACCTGTTTCAAACAGGTCTCAAAACAACTAATACATCTTATGGAGAAACGGAAATACTGAGGATAGGGTAGGGCGTGTTGGTGGGCCTCGGCACGCCCGTCTAAACGGCCCAACACTGCCATCTGCACGGACGCATCCATCTCGCGTTGCTTAAAATAAAAATCTCTGTCACTTTTCTCTCAAATCGCCGCCGTGTCCACATCGCCGCGGCATGCTCCACCGCGTCAGCGCCGCCGTGCCGGCAGCCGAAACGAGGCGGCGTGCTACACCGCGCCCGAGCGCCATCACCTGCCTTCCTATCTCCCCACCGCCACTCAGTAGTCACCACACGCTGCCGATTTCTTCAAGCCGATGCAGCATGGTCCACAGTGACTGCTCACAGCGTTCTTCACCGTGCCCAGCCGCTTGCCTGTCGCCATCCCCCTCTCCACTGTACCCAAGTGCCACTTGCTGGCTACTGCAGTTCCCCACTAGGTTGACCATGCCCGCCGCCGACGTCATGTTCAAGTGTTTTCAGGTGTTTCAGAAGTATGTTTCAAGTGTTAAATCTAGATATTGCCTATGTTGTAATGACTATATACGCATGTTGCAAGTATATGTTTCAAGTGTTTCAGTTGTTTTAGACGTACGTCTCAAGTGTTTTATCTGGATGTTGCATAAGTATATCTAGATGTTGTATAACATGCATGTTGCAAGCATATGTTTCAAGTGTTTCATACGTATGTTGCAAGTTTTTTATATGTATGTTGCAAAAGTAGATCCGGATGTTGCATGCGTTTGCTATAGCTTTCAAGTGTTTTTTTTTTGGTGTTTTGCAATTGTTTCAGACATATATTTGCAAGTATTTCAACTATTTCGGATGTATGTTGCAAGTATTTCATCTGGATATTGCAAAAGTAGATATGGTGTTGCATATGTTGCAATGGGACCACCAGCCACAGCCGCCAACTGCAGTTGCTGGGGCACCACCGAGCGGGTGCAAAATGTCCCCGCCTGCATGTGCATAGAAAGCGTACGAGGCACGAGCGGTCTCTGCGTGTTGTAGATCGGGTGGGTGGCGCGGGCACACCAGGGTACAGACGTGGGAAACGGGATGCTCCTACCGGTGTCTGGGCGACCGGGCACTAGCGATCCCCGATCTGCGCAATAAATGGAAAAGGAAAAAACAGCGGACTGAAACTACGTGTGTACGTACATCGTCGTGCAAATGTACAATCATTCATGTGGCAATGTTGGTACGTACGAGAACAAAGTTCTTGTATTGTAGACGAACTGGCGCGTACACGGTACACGCTGATTCGTGCTACCTTCTTGACCGCGACAATGGCCTCCCCAAACCAAACTAGCGATCTGAAATTTGCGGCCAGCCGGCTGAACCATGGCACACACAATATTGTAAACTTAGTGACGACGGTACATGAGCAAAATCACATACCCTCAGTGATGCATACGCAAATGTCTCGTCCAGGACCTAATGTAGGATCATATGATGGACCTCTTTTCTCTGACAAACTCAAAATTTATTTCAATTGCTAGCTACGCAATTACCACAATTAACCTTGGACAAAATGTCGTAGCAAGAAGAAGTGTGGCACAAATCGAGTCCACATTATATTTGTGACAAATTAGTCTGATATCTATAACATAACATGTGTGGCACCTAGTGCTAAGAAAGCATGACACACAGTAATCGTGGTATTGAAGCAAATAACCACCTTTATCATTCTCTAGCAATTACAAAGTGCTGCTAAGAACGTAATGGTGACAATCACTCTTCTTCGTTTTCTTTATGTACCACAAAACACGATGATTTAAGGGTTTATTCCACAGCCTTAGACCGTGTTCAGCTGCTTTATTTATACCATGATGTAGAACAATTCGGTGTCAAAACTGAAATACAAATGCTACGTGTCCAAAAACAAATGCATTTTCTATATCTAGATCTAGATATGTATTCTCTTCCATACCTTTTGTTTTTGTGATGTGAGTAGTCTCTTATATTCGCCGCAAAAAAGTATTCACTTCTGTTTTGTTTCACCTTGGATGGAGTTCGACAGGTTGCTTCATTTTTGCTACACATCCCAACGTGTTCACTCGAATTATAAATAAACCTAATAAAAATTTAAAAAATCCAATTTGAAATGTAGAAGCACGCGAGGACTTCTCCAAGTCATACTCAGGCGTGTGCACAGGAAAACCGAAAATTTGAGGGTCCAATGTGCAAGAAAGAGATACAGTAGGCTCTCCTCGGAGTCAAGCCGCCCTGCCACCCTGCGCTCTCCATCTCCACCTCCACAAGACACAAGACGAGGTCGTCTCGCCTCGCCATCGCTGCTACTCCTATTTAAGAGCTGCCAGAGGTGGGGGAGATCCGGCGAGCCGTTTCCCCTGTCAAGATTCAGGAACCAGACTCCTCGGGTCCTCCCTCCCGTCTCGCTCCAGCCGCCGGCCCGCCGCGCCACCGTTTGCCATTGCCAGGTATACAAGCTGCCCCTTCTCTCTTTGGGGATTTTTTTTTCCGCCGGCGCCCGGGGGGTTCAGGACTCTGGAGCACCAGTCCTAGGGTCGCGGCATGTTTAGGGTCGTGCGCTCGTGCCTGCGCATTTGTTTCCTCGCTCGCGCCGTCGCCGGGGACACCCTCGACGGCGCCGCGGGTCGAATTTCCGTCTCCTGGGAGCCGGCGCCCTCGTCTTCTTGTTTTAGGTGGCTCGCCTGGTTGAATGGATCCCGTTGCTGTAGGA
The DNA here is from genome assembly GCA_038087645.1 of Saccharum hybrid cultivar R570. Classification (NCBI taxonomy): domain Eukaryota; kingdom Viridiplantae; phylum Streptophyta; class Magnoliopsida; order Poales; family Poaceae; genus Saccharum; species Saccharum hybrid cultivar. The sequence continues at coordinate 1,927,859 of JAQSUU010000782.1, read as the reverse complement.
TTTAATCCCTTCGCCGAGACCAATCAGATCCGAATCTTTATTCCTGTCCATTGCGCAAGACAGCCTGCCTATTTGGTGGTGTTTTACTTGCTGTGAAGTGTGAACTCGTGCAGATGCAACACTACTCATTCAACAGGGGCACTACTGAGTGTTGGTTAATCTAATCCTGTGAGTAGAGTCAACTATGCTAGTTGAAAATCTCTGTGAGCTGCGTGGCTGCTGTGGATACTCTTGATCCTTTTATTTTTCTTTATCAAAAACAGAGGAGTTAAAGCTAGCTTTTGCCCTGTACTCCCAAACATTCAAGTATGTTTTCCTGGAAACATTGGGGGTTCATTCTCATGGTCGACGAGCTACAGAAATACAAGATTGTGTTTACTCTATTTGAGTAGTTTTCATCCTAAAGCTTGATCTTTCACTTGTGCAGAATGGCGCTCAACAAGGAGTATACGTACGCGGAGCTGGAGAAGGAGCCATACTGGCCGTTCGAGAAGCTGCGGATCTCCATCACTGGGGCTGGTGGGTTCATTGCCTCCCACATCGCGCGCCGCCTCAAGAGTGAGGGCCACTACATCATCGCCTCTGACTGGAAGAAGAACGAGCACATGTCCGAGGACATGTTCTGCCACGAGTTCCACCTCGTCGACCTGAGGGTGATGGACAACTGCCTCAAGGTCACCACGGGGGTTGACCATGTGTTCAACCTCGCGGCTGATATGGGTGGGATGGGCTTCATCCAGTCCAACCACTCTGTGATCATGTACAACAACACCATGATCAGCTTTAACATGCTTGAGGCTGCTAGAATTAATGGTGTCAAGAGGTAATTTCTCGCCTGAAGGCAGCTCTTTGTTTATCTTGGTTTTACCCCTGGTGAGCTAATCTTGTTGTCTCCAGTGATAAAATTGTCCAATGGCAAAATCTTGAAATGCAAACAAACTGCGAAGATAATACTTCTGTGCATGAAAATTTTGCTGAAGAATTACTAAACAGTCCACACTAATTACTATATTCTGGAAAGTTATTTCCGTTGATATGTTTGCACGCGCACCGGCACCACTTAGCAGATTCTGTTTTGGGTTTGAATTGGCCCACAAGGAGGAAGTATTCATTGGTGACTTAGGCTCATTGGATTGATGGCACTAAGCAACAACATGGGAAACTATCGTGTTAAAATTTGTTATCCAGTTCCCATGTTGCACATAGCATATTCATGTGTAAACATAAATAGCTCATTGCGAAATATGCATTGGTGGGCTTTTCCACTTGTTGAGTTGGTGATGCTGGACAAGTATATATGTGCCTTTGTCTCTTGGCTGCGACGTGGAGGTACTGAGCTTGTCCATTTCTTTTGCGCAGATAAGGGTCCTCTCGTATACTTTCTTAAGGTGTATAAAGTACTGAGAAACTTCCAAATATGATATCAAATTTGTGTGCACTTTTAACCTTTAAATGGTGCAGTTACAAAATTATATGTTAAATTTGGAAAACCTGCAAAAAGTTAGGAAATTGTTGCATTTGTTTGAAGGCCCTAAAACAAACTACTTTATGAGAGCAAGAGCATTACTGTCAAATGCAACTGAGGTTAATTTAGTGCTAATCTCTTGAAACAAAGTTTTTAAGTTTCTGTCTGTTTCCGTGGCAGGTTCTTTTATGCATCAAGTGCCTGCATCTACCCTGAATTTAAGCAGTTGGAAACTGTAGTTAGCTTAAAGGAGTCAGATGCTTGGCCTGCTGAGGTTTCTAAACTTGCACATTTCTTTATGCTTGTGTTAATTCTCTTACTTGAGCTGCGACTTGTGAAGGAGAAATGGTTTTAACTGAAGTGATGCCTAATTTTTAGCCTCAAGATGCCTATGGCTTGGAAAAACTTGCTACTGAGGAACTGTGCAAGCACTATACAAAGGATTTTGGCATTGAGTGCCGGGTCGGTCGCTTTCACAACATATATGGTCCCTTTGGAACATGGAAAGGTAAGTTGCTATCTGGTAACTAGTAATGTTTTGCCAGTTTTTGGTGGTGCTCCCAATTTTCTAAATGATGTCGTCCTATGTTTATTACTTGGCAATATAGGTGGAAGGGAGAAGGCGCCTGCTGCTTTCTGCAGAAAGGCTTTAACCTCCACTGGGCGCTTTGAGATGTGGGGCGATGGCCTGCAAACCAGATCCTTCACATTTATTGATGAATGTGTTGAAGGTGTCCTTAGGTAAGCAAAATTTCATCTCACCTTTGGCTGCTACATTATAATACTTTCCTTTTCTTTCAGATATCTTAGGTTAAGATCATAGTAATTAACATCAACCTTAGTCTTGCTACTATGTCCCAAGAGAAAGGTTTAGTTGTCTCTGACATGCAGTTTTCTAGGGGTACGGTTTGGTAAACACGTTTTATATGGGCCTTAGTTTTTTGTGTAAGGCCTTTCTTGAAACATTAATGTAGTCCCTACAGATCGATAAGGGAACTACTAATTTGGTTTTGGCTCTTCAGAAATTCATACTTACTGCAAATTCTACAAGATGCAATGACAGGGTAGTTCTTCACTTCTAAAATAGACATGCTCCTTCTGAAACAGGCAAAGTGTCCTGTATTTTCTGTTGTTTATGTCACTATTTAGTTTGGATGCTATGGCCATATTTGCATAAGTTCAACCTTAAACTGCAACCTAACAGTGCAATCTGCTAAAAGGTACTATTTTGCCAAATGTTTTCTCAACTAATAGTAACGATGCCTTCCATTTCTGAGCTTTGCATAAGTATCCTTGAAGCTTTGACATCTGTGGCAAGGATAGGATCTTCCAAAGCTCACAAAGTCTGTGTTGTCATCACCTTTGTCTCTGCTTGAACATCAGAGATCGGAGTTGAAAAACAACACATCATTTGGTAGAAAACCGTGTTGGCATCACCTTGTCTTTGCTTGAACATCAGAGATCGGAGTTGAAAAACGACACATTAGGTAGAAAACAAAAAAAAAGGGTGAACTTATCTTTCTTTGCTTCTGAGCTCTGAATCAGTATCCTTGAAGCCATATACATCTGCAGCAAGGATCTTCCAAAGCTCAGAAAGTCTGTGCTGTCATCACCTTTGTCTTTGCTTGAATATCAGAGATTGGAGTTGAAAAACAGCACAACATATATTATAAATAAAAAAATATGAATGTGGCCTTCTATTTTTGAGCTTTGAATAACTATTCTTGAAGCCATATACATCTGCGGCAAGGACCTTCCAAAGCTCATAAAATCTGTTGCTGTCATCACCTTTGTCTCTGCTTGTACATCAGAGATTAGAGTTGAAAAACAGCACAACATATAGCGATAAGCTAGTAAATATTATTCATTAAACAGTAGCTCCTTATCTTGTAGTAACAAGCAAGTGAATCTTGTTCGCTTGGCATTACTTCGCACATGTTCTACAAAAAGGCTTATTTATGTTCTGAATAATTCTCGTTTTGGTTCAAATGAAATTGAAAAGAGTCTTTCAGAATAAGGAAATAACTATAGTGACACAGAAAGTTCTAAGGGAAATCCTTTTATGGTGAACTAAGCTGTTATTTTGTCAAATGCATCAGGTTAACAAAGTCTGATTTCCGTGAGCCTGTAAACATTGGGAGTGACGAAATGGTGAGCATGAACGAGATGGCTGAAATAGTCCTGAGCTTTGAGAACAAGCAGCTGCCCATCCACCACATTCCTGGGCCGGAGGGTGTGCGTGGGCGCAACTCAGACAACACACTCATTAAGGAGAAGCTTGGCTGGGCTCCGACTATGAGGCTGAAGGTACTCTACCAAATCTCACACATACCCTCGTTTCAGTCCCCGAACTCACACCCACATAATCTGATCATTGATTGCACTGAACTCAATTTGGCCTGCAGGACGGACTGAGGATCACCTACTTCTGGATCAAGGAGCAGCTTGAGAAGGAGAAGGCTGACGGCATGGATCTGTCGGTCTACGGATCATCCAAGGTTGTGCAGACACAGGCCCCGGTTCAGCTCGGCTCCCTCCGCGCTGCTGATGGCAAGGAGTGAACTTTGGCTGCGCCGGTCAGTCGCCCGAGACCTGGGCAGAGAGCATGATATACTAGTATACACAGTGGTTTCAGTTTCCATGATCTGTAGTCACCACCTATACACCATTTCTTGATTCACTTTTGACTCCACAAGAGGATGATTTGGATGATGGATATTTTGTTGGCAGTTATGAGATTTAGTTCAAAATTTGAACTAAATACAAAACATTCTGACAAAATACCCATCGTCCAAACACTTATAATAATTTCCATGTTTAGCATATTACAAGAGGTACAACACTTCTGTAAACTGGTGTCACTTTATTTCACAAAAATAGCAATGAATAAATTGAGGTTCAGCATTTCCACTTGGTTATATTTTGTGAAATACCCCAAAGCAGTCTTGAAATCATGCTTCAGAGAATCACCAGGTGACAGCATGGTATTAACAGAGTTTGATCCAGGCAACTTATCAGTAGAAAATTGTTTGGCAGATTTTCTTGGATCCAGTTTATTTTAGCAACTCTTGGATCCAGTTTATAAGCTATTGACAGGCCAGTCCGCCAGACGCGATCACCCGGCCAGCCTTTTCATTTAGCCCAGTTTTCATTTAGCCCAGTTAATAGCTGGGCGGGACGAATTGGGCCTGCTATTTCTAGCCCAGTAAAGGCCCACACCGCAAATCCACAGACCTGAAGCCCCACGCTTCTCTCGTATAAACCCTTGCCCGGGAGACGAAAGCCCCCAACGCCGGCAAGAACCGCCTTTGCAATCGCTTGCTCGTCTCGCTCGAATCCGCCGCCACATTCTCCAAATCGTAAGCCCCTAGCCCAATTCCAACCGGAATCCGCGCGTCTTTGTTCTTCCGCACGGTTTCCCGCCAAATTCCGGTCGTTTTCTTTGGTGGTTTTCCTGAAATCGTTGGAAATCGTCGGGGTTTTCGTTTCGTTTTCCAGGCGCGTTCGCGGGAGCGAGGCGAAGGAGGAAGAGCATGGCCGGGAAGGGAGGGAAGGGGCTGATCGCCGCGAAGATAGCGGCCGGCATGGACAAGGAGAAGAAGGCGCCGATCACCCGCTCCGCGCGCGCCGGTCTCCAGGTCGCCCCCTTTTCTCCGCTCGCTTGTTCTTGTTCCGCTGGTCGCTCTGTTTCGTCCCTTGCGCGATGAGGTCTCGTTCTTGGGGGTGACGCCTGCTCTGTTTTCCGTAATTCCGTGCGTTCTTAGCATACGGGGTGTGGATTGTTTTTGCGGTGGTCTGCCATGCCCGCTTGGGGTGGAAAACGTTGTTCTTGGCCTCTTGTTACGATTAGCGCGAAAGATTTGACTTTTTGGTTGGGAAATTTCTTGTGCTAGTCTGCGTAGTCGGGCGTCGGCCTGGAACTCTTATGTAGAGCTTTCACGTGCGATGCTTATTGGCTAGTTTGATTGTTTGATCATGGATTTGCCGGTTTGCTTGTTTGATCACGGGCGTTGGCCTGGAACACCAGTAGGCAGCAGGAAAAATTAAGATTGTTTATTTGCTGGTTTTCTTGTTTGATCATGTATTCTGGGGCTCTGGGCATTGTCATGGACATAGCATGGCATGTGTGGGTGTAATACTACATTCCAGGGTCGCCAGTTAGGTGGATGGTGCAGTTTTTATTGATCGGTCATCTAATTGCCTGTGCTGGTTCTTTTCTTCTGGGGTCTATATGTAGGGGATGTTGTGCAATGTTTGTTTTCTTTTGAGTCTGACTCAGGGGCTTAACTGCCAAGTGTTGAATGATATCATATTTGGTGATGTGTATATATATGCATGAATTGGGATCATCTAGAGTTGAAACTGAACATAAACATCAATTCTGTGTTTGGATTACCTTACACGTGTTGAGGAACAGAGTACATACGTTGGACTTCAACTTTTCATTTTTTTTTGGTCATGTGTATTCCAGTGCCAGCTGACAAGCTGTCCCTGAGGACTTGTCATATTGACCTAGATAAAATGCAACCAAGCTAGTTGAAGTAGATATGCAGCTATGAAAGTAGTGGAATTTTTATAAATTTGTGTTCATCAGCATGTGTATATATATTAGAAACCATCCAAAAAATGAAATTGGGGCTTGTTGGTCTGGGTGGTTTACATGGGTCTTACAAGTTGTCTGCGTTGCTAACCTTGCTTGGTCGTGCCCCTAGGGGCAAGCAGATAATTCTGAGCCATAATGTTCTATCCTGACAATTAGTGCTTATTTAGTGTTCCATTCAAATTATATGGTACAGAATATGCACAAGTGCTATCTTGGTTTCAAATATGTCTGCTGTCTGTTAACTTGATCCAGAGTTTGATACCACCACTTCATAATTGAAATTGTACACTGTTAAGAACTTATTTTGTTTTTTAGCTCTTCTGTCTGCACTATGGTCTTTTTTTAATTAGTTGAGTTTGTCAGAAAATCCAATCCCTGGAGCTTTCGCTGTAGTATTAGTATGCAGTATCATTCATTTATTGTTCCTTTGAATTTGGGAAAACTAGGATTTGCTTTTCTTGTCCAAGTCATATCATACAGCCACAACAGGTGTTGTGTGTGCCCTGATTCTGCTTGGAATGTATACCCCAGGGTTTGCTAGAACTATTCCAAGGCCAAACTGCCCATGACATGTTTTCCATATCCTTTTGCACCTTGAGCTTCTCAAACGTGGCCTCCGCACATAGTGGAAATCATATATTAGTCCTAAAATATTTGCACTGATCAAAACCAGATCAGGTGTCGCCAATATCTATCGATTCAAAATGTGATTGTTCCACTAAGGCCTCTAGGCATCAGGGTCTTGGACCCTCGGGCCTACTGAACTTATGAAGGAATGATGGTTCATAGATGCAGAGATGAAGTGTTCTTAGTAGAGCTGTTTATGTCAGAAGTCACTACATTGGAAAAAAAAAAAAAAAAGAGCACTATTGACTACTGTATTTACAGTCTGCCTTTATGTAGCAATAGCACCTGTTTAGACTGACTTTGGCTTGTGTCCTCAATTTGTTGTGTGGTTGATAGTATTGTCTCATGTATTGTTAGGTGTTGATTTGTCACATCCACAAAAGTTTCTGCAGTCACCTGTATTTACTTTGTCTTCCTGAGTATCATGCACTCTTGTTTCAGAAGAACATCAAATAGTAGACGATCAAGTAAATGATTGATTGATTGATTGATTACATAAGCTATTTATAACCTTATAAGCTGATTGATCATGTGTAATTTTTCAGTTCCCCGTCGGACGTATCCACCGCCAGCTGAAAGAAAGGTCACAGGCGAGCGGCCGGGTGGGAGCAACGGCGGCCGTGTACGCGGCAGCCATCCTGGAGTACTTGACAGCAGAGGTCCTGGAGCTGGCTGGGAACGCGAGCAAGGATCTCAAGATGAAGCGCATCAGCCCCCGGCACCTGCAGCTGGCGATCCGCGGGGACGAGGAGCTGGACACCCTGATCAAGGGCACCATCGCCGGCGGCGGCGTCATCCCCCACATCCACAAGTCCCTCATCAACAAGGGTGTCAAGGAATGAGTGAGCAAGTTCGGTGACTCGGCGGCGCTGTCATGTCAGTGGTTCTTATCTTGATAACCTCTGAGAAAAACCTTGGTAACCTGAGAAGATTACCCTGCTGTCAGACCTATGGCTGCTGATCATATACATTGTAATCTGTGACTGAGATGTCTCGGCTACGGTGCCTGAACCTCTTTGGGCTTCTTGGTTGTTGCTACGGTGGGTACCCTGTCGGTTAAATATGTTCATGTTCTGCTGGGACTGGTTGGGCTCATTGCTTGGTTGGGCAGTTTGGCTGTGCTCCTGCTCGTTTCTTGCAGTAAAGGAAGGGTTGGCTGATGTTATCTTTTTTTTTTCCCTCATCATACAACTTACTTACTGGGCCGTTACTGTGCTTATTGGGCCCCGGCTCTACAAATGAATCTGTCATAGTAGTAGAAAGAGCCCAACTGCTGGAGTATTTTGTAATTCACTCTCATGTGGGAACGTGATCTGGGGCCGGGGCATGGGCTGAATTTTGCACAGAAGCTGGATCGCCCGTGGATAGACGGCTTAGCTTTTGTGATTCCCTGACGATGAAGCATTTCGCCATAGTACGGCGGGAATTTCCGGGGAAAAGAAATGTACTGAACTTTTGGGTAACCTTGGGACCAAGTATTGCCCAACACAAAGGCAGGGCACGCTCTCTGCTTTTGGAGCCACCACCGGAGGATTATTCCATCCTAACATGCCAAGCAACCTAAGCATTGGGTATTGGGTAACATGCATGGAGGAGGCCTAAAACCTTTTTGGCTCATCCCTGTCACGTGCCAACGCTAGTCCAGGCACACCTTGCCACGCACTGCATCGTGCCATGGGAACTTTCAGCGTCACGATCCGGCACGTGCCGCTCCATGGCCACATCGAGAAAGAGGATAGATCATGCATGGCCTGTTTTTTTTGAACGAAGATCATGGCCTGTTTTGTGACAGACAAATCCTAGGACAAGCAAAAACTACTCCAAAAGCTAGCATTGTGAGTTTGTAGCGTCTGCAAATAAAGAGCTAGTAGTAGCTTCCTTCTCCCGGCCGAAGCCCTCGCATGTGCTTTGTTTGGGAGTTCAGCAAGGTTGGGAAAAACATAGTGGAAAGTGTAAGATGGCAGGAGCATAATTGCTAGTTGCTGCTGTGTGGGGTTTGCATTGCAGGATGTGTCATGTGTGGAAGAGGGTGAGATAGAGATCGATCGATCGATCGATCGCACACAACACAATCCATGTGAGGCTGCCCCATGCTGCTGCTGATGCTTGCTGGGGCAGGCACCCTCTCACACCTCCCATCTTATCATTGTTCAGTGTCTCATGGTTGGATCAGATGAATGATGCCTTTGCCCTTCTCTCAAGTCACTGTCATGCTCGCCCAAAAGAGACACACGCACTAGGCAGTAGTATCCTGCTCTTACACTCTTCTCAAAACATTTTCTTTTTCATTCCTTCATGGATAGGGGGTGGGACCCATTGTCTGATATATATATGGCTGTTAGAGGGTGGGATCCAATTGCAATGTGTGGGTGGAATCGCCGGGGGCACTGGTACAGAGGCTAAACCTTCAAGTGAATTGGCCGGTGCATGAGACGCAATGAGGTGCATGAAACCAACACGAAAAGACCGGAAATTTCCTCGCGGAGCAGAAAAAGAACACATCATCTGCCATCTTTGAACCGGCAATGGCATTTTCTGTTACTTATGTAGTGGTGACATGCACTGCTACATTGCTCTGCCTGTTGTGTCGAGTATGTCACTGTCATGTGTTCCATCCTGGTTCACGCTGAGCTTCATGTGTGGTTTCAGGAAACCTCATGCAAATGAAGTGCCACAGGCATGCAAGAAGCAAGGCACTCCTACTTACTTTTTTTTTACAACATTTTTCTTTGACAACACACTCCTACTTACTTTGATGGTAGACCAAGCGAGGACTTGTGTGTGTGAGAGAGAGCTTCATTTGATCCTTTGGGCTGTGGATATATAACACTGCTGTATAGTGACTAGTGAGAGCTTCAGTTCTGTGATCCTTTGGGCGCAGATATTGCTCCATTGAGATATTAGAAGAAACCAAATCAAATTAGTTTAGAAGTTGGATATCATCGAACCCCTCTAGGGTGGGCATTTTTTTATGGCAGTGACATTTTGATGCTTCCGTTTCCCTGTTTTGTGATGCTTCTGTTTCCCCGTTTGGTGTGTATATATACTGGTAAATTCTTATTGAATCACAACACGTGACTGTATATTGAAACGATGTTAGTCTTTCAGGCTTTGCATGACATATTTGAGAACATTGAAGCCCATGGGTGGTCTGGTCCGCTGCCATGTTAGCCACCAACTGCTGGCTAGGCGCTGCATGGTGACTATGTGGATGTCAGCATCCTGCTTTGGGATTGAGTGCCCACGGTATCGAGGTAATTGATTTACTAAACACAAAAAACAATGCGGAACTCAATAAAAGGATGGTCATGGTTTATGGGCTAAAAATTTTGTCTACGGTGGAAGTGACAGGAAGATGGTCATCCATCGTATTTCACTTCATTAATTGTTCTGGTTTTCAGTTGAGCAATGGATGAGTATCTCTACCTTTTATTTTATATAAAGATATAGAGAATAATTTGGTCGATAATAGAATGATTTTGTGAACGAGGGCCGTCCATCAAACTTAGACAATCTTAGCAGGTTTTTTGTACAGTGTTTTTAGTTTATGATTGCCTAATAATGTGTTTACTAGCAACCCCCAGTCGCAGGTGCCATCCTATGTCTAGAACGAACAAAATGTTGCTACTGAATTAGTTCCTTGCATAGTCTTGGCAAATGGAGAAGGCAGCCGCTTTACCTGCTTTCAGAGCCACAACTGAAGGATTCGATCCGTCCTACAATCTAGCACTGGGATCCGCAGCATTTCATCGTGCCGTGGAAACTTTCAGTGTCAGTGTGTCACGATTTGGCACATGCTGTTCCACCACCATTGGATCAAGCAATGATGCTAAGCTAGTGAATCACGCATTCTGTCTCGTAAAGTTACTAAGTTAATTACCTGCTGTAAATGTAATGGCCAGTTTACTCGAAGGACAACACTGCATGCATGTCTGAAGGAAGAAGGCACTCCCTGCAAGGACGACTCACAAGTCACATGTGCTTTGTTAGGACGCCTCTTGGCTTCTCAGCAAGGCTCATGAACAGAGCAAGTGGTACGGTAGAGAGATCACCAACACGTCCATGTGCTAGCTTAGCACCATGCATGTTGCTGGGGCAGACACCTACCTGATCGTATTTGATGCATGGTTTCAGACTCATACCTACAACTGAACCAGTGGATGCACCAACCTGCCCAAAAGGAAGCAGGCACTCGCCACTTTTTGCTCTCGTTGTCGTTCGCTTGCGAGCTCGTGGACATGATATTACCCGGAGACTACTGGTTGTTCTTCGTCGGCTGATCCCAAATCTGTGGCATCATCCTGGTCAGTTTTTCGGCAAGTGAATTGGTCGGTGCATGGAACTCAATTGGTGCAGGTGAAATTACCAGCATCGGCACAGCGGTTAGGCTTTTGTCTTTTGATTAGCGAGCTGGTTTGTGCATGGAACTCAATGATAAGACTATAGGCGCGAACAGGTTGGAAAAGTTCTTTGCATCTGTACCTTAAAACTTAACGGTAGTACAGTATTCACAAGCTTAACGGTAGTACAGTATTCAGTATTCACCAGTTTTTACGCCAGCATGGCCTCATGGGCACAGGCTACAGTCTAGAGGGTACAGGCAAACAAAGGATTCAGAGACATCAAGAGGACAGCAGCAGATGTCTAGCGCCAAAACAGACTTGCAACTGCCAATATTTTCGAGAGATAAAGGGCATCTGTCAACACACAATTAGGTTGCCGACAGATAGTCCACTGACAGCTGAGCTGTGGTTACTACTCCAATGCAGGAGTACGTACGCAGTACACGCAGTATTCAGCATGGCTGCAGAGTACTCCTACTACACAGCTCTCTATGATGGCCGATGAACTCACTCTCACACACCACGATTGCTAGCACTTCAGAACTGGTACTGCAGATCATCATGTGTTGTGCTTTGCTCCACGGTTGAGTCTCCAAGAAAACCAGTACAGGTTATTATGCTTATGATGATGTCTTGCAGTATCAATACCAATGTGCTTCTAAGACAGAAAACAAAGCTCGGTGGCCGGTGGTAATGTAGTACTGTAACTTGTTTACTGCTAAGCGGAGCGGTTAATTAGCGCTGTAATACTACAGTCACTTGTTGATCTACCTGCCTTGGAATTCAGAGCTTTCACAGACAATCTATGGTTGTGGTGAACCAGACCCAAAAAAAAAAACTGCCGTGTGTGGCCCCCTGCTGCACTGCCATGCACGCAAGGATATCGGTTGGTTCAGCGCCCATGTTGTCTGTGTCTTCTCATGGCTGTGTGCCTGCCTTGCCTTGGAGATGAGGCCCTAAAGCCAAAAGTAACTCACATGACTTACTTTGGTTACATGCCCCAACGTCTTGGCAATTTACTTCTAAGCATAAGCATTCTACTAATTTACTACTCGGAGTTGAGGTCATTGTACGTTCTAAGAAAAGCTGTGTCTTAAACAAAACACTTGCATTTACAAATGAATACACACTCTCCTAATTATCCCGGGAGTTCAGTAAAGAAATTAGTTTGTCGCTACTACCATTTTGTTAATATATATACTTATATGCTAACTAAACATGAAAGGAAAAAAAAAATGGAGAGAGAGGGATAAACTGCAGCCGCTTGACTTGATTCTTCAAATTATATATTTCGAGTGCGTAATACAGTAGACAGAAATGGCAGGTTTAAAATTTTCTTTATCCTCGTTGATCAAGGGAATCCAACCTCGATTACCCATATCTAGTTGCAGGTTTGAACAGTAATGTACTCCCCCAATAGCTTATTCACTCTGTCCTAGTTACAAACCCACAGCATTAGGTCAGATTACATCACCACCGTGGTCACCAACGTTGGTTCCAATTACCAATGCCTCAAATCACCCAAACTAGCACTATTCAAATGCATCCATCAGTCACCCTTTTTACTACCATTCCTTGCTGCTTCCCATGAGGAAGAACATTATCTATGTGTAGACCAATCCTGCAGCCATGCATGGACCACTGCACACCACTAGGCACTAGCTAGTAGCTGATGTCCTGCACTGCATCTGATCTAGAGTGTGTGGACCAACAAGTGGTCATCAAGAAATAAATATAATCTTGCCACTGTACTAACAGCAGGGGGGTTTGTGATTTGCTATGCATATCATCATGGGTGGGCGCTGAGCAAGGGAGCATTGTCTCGAGGACATATGCAAGCAAGGATGCAGATGCAGCAGCCCCATGTGATGTGGGAGCCCCTCCTCTGTTGTTGCACTGCATGTTTCTGTAATGCTCGTGCCTGTCTCGGTGAACAGCATTGGCCATACTTGTAAACAGCTAATCCCGAACTAAATGCACCTGCTAGAGATTTTGACTGGGGTTTCCCTTTTCAAAGACAGATGAGCAAAATAGGCTTGTAGGTGAACATTTCCCAGATGATTTTGTTCGCTTCATGCTTCCCGGATAAGATAGCCAGCATAGGCAGTGTTTTGGATAGTTCTAAACTGACTGAATAATCCAAGGTCTTCATCAGATTAATCAGATGATTGCAACCGAATGGAATGCAACAGTGAAGTACCACCACTACTGTTGCATCAGCATTGGTGTGACAGTGAAACCATGAGCCTCAACATCATGGAACAGCATAGCAGAAGACACATGTACTGCATATCGACTGATGCCATGTCTCCTACCAATTGCAGGTGGTAACTGGATCAGGAGCAGAGTTTCTGCAGGTGCAGATGACTGGTATCTGGACCTCTCCACATCATCTCAACAAGTGTCCTTGACCATCCTCAGACCTCTGCAGCAGCTCTGTGTATATGTGTGTGTGTAGGCAAGGACCATGGGGCCTTGTTTAGATTGAAAAAAATTTCAAACCGATGAATAGTACCACTTTCGTTTTATTTGACAAATATTATCCAATCGTGGACCAACTAGGCTCAAAAGATTCATCTCGTGATTTCCAACTAAACTGTGTAATTAGTTATTTTTTTACCTACATTTACTACTTCATGCATGAGTCTAAAGATTGATGTGACGGAGAGAGAATAAAAAATTTTCAACTTTTAGGGTGCATCTAAACAAGGCCGGGATTTCATCCACCACAAGACCAAGACCACAGCAACAGCAGACGCCATAGTGCAGAAAGATTCCCTGCTGGCTTCTTTATTAACTAACCGCTGATGGGCAATGTCTGAGGCAGCCACATGCCTTCATGGTTTCCTTTGTTTGTGCAGGGATTCTGTAACACCCCTGGTGTTACTAACTTACTTAGCATGCGATTAAGGTCTAAAAGAAATTAACAAAATAAATTCCGCGGGTTTTAAAATTGCAACGCACATAAAATGATAATCGAATTTCTATAAATAAAAATAAAATACCAATTGAATGTAGTACTTAATAAAATTTGATGAGCAAGTTATGTAGATGAGAATGCAACTTAATTTTAGAGAGTAAATACTGCTAGCTAGTACTTTTGGGAGCTAAGAGATCAGACTTGAAATTAAGATAAGTGTTTCTGTTAAGTCAACCATATTGGAACTTATGTTTAAAAGTGTCAATTGCGGCAAATTATGTTGGGCAAACTAATTAACTAGTGCCTTAATATTTTGTTTCCATAGGCTAGTAAAAAGTATGGGCTATGCCATGAGATAATTGTTAGTTGAAATTAGCAAGGTTCAGACCTTTTATAAATCAAGACTAAAGTGCTACTGACTGCTAGTTAGGACCTAACCCTTGTTTGTTTTCCAAGTCCGAGGCAATAACGACAATGCCGTTTTGGCATTAAAATTCTAACTAAATTTCTTAAACAATAGCTTTATATTCTTGTACCGTTAGTTGCATCGAGGTCAGCACTTGAGTATGGCATAGGTGGTAGTTGGGTTGGACGTCTTGTTGCCTGCCTTAGAAATTGCCTAACTTCGCTAGAACGCGCTGTTGGCCAGCTCACTCTTGACCTCGAGCACTGGTTGGCAGTCCCAAGTTGGCACGTCTCCACTCTACTCTCTAGTTCACCTTTGTCTAAGTTTGTTGCTCCTACTAGTAGCTGTATATACCTTCTTGAGCCTTGTCAAGGTGGTTTAGTTTTAACCTAGCTGGGGTAGAAGTTGGGCACGCTTTAAAATTCGTGCAACACACGTTTTCGGCCGCTTGGCCCCTGGGGCACGGTCACCACGAGCGGGCACCACTGTCCTCGACAGGCGTGGCGGGCTGATTGCCACTGACCGGCTCATGCGTCCGGGAGGGGCTGCGCTGCACCTCGCCCGGGCATTGGTCAGCCCCGGCTGGCTACGGCCAGGTCTCTGCCGTAGGGTGCACGTCCCGCTCGTAGGGCAGACCACGCGCAGGACTGAACCGCGGTGGTGACCGCTGTGGCGTGGTCGTCACGGTGCCTTCACCGTCTTTCGTCCCAGCAACCACGCCAAGCCCTTGGGCAGGTGCTGCTACAGGTCAACTTTGCCTCGTTTTTAACCGCTCGGCTCGCCAAGTGCTGCTACCGCCACCGCACTCCCCGCCTTCCAAATTCACCTAAGCTCTGCACGTCTTAGTCCAAATTGCTCGTGCCAGTGGGTAGAATAGGGAGTTCTCTGGATGCCTCGTTCTCTTCAAACGCAGCCGTGGTCCGTGGGTGACCAATTTCAAGCTTTCCTCGCCTCCGGCCATGGGCGCCGCCGCACCGGTTGATCGGGGGGGCAAGGTCATAGAGTTGATGGCAGCTCAATTGTTTGTACCTCTGAGCTTGTCTAGACCTCCTCTACCCGGTGCTCACTTCTTTTTGGCCAGGGCATGCATCGCCGGAGCGCGGGCGCGGCCGTGCCACCTCGGAGCGCCGCCGCGGGGTTCAGGCGCACGTGGCCAGAGCACCCCGGTGTTTCCCTACCTCAACCCATTGCGCGGCTGGGTTCACGGTGAGTCCCTTCTGCTCCCCCACGATCTCAATCACCTCGTTAGGCCGCAGAGTCGTCAGAACAGGAGCGCCACCATGGCGGGCGGTCCGCCAGCGTGGGCTGGGTGCTAGGAGGCACCGTTTGCCTTCCAACCACCTCTCGGGGCTTCGTTGTGGGCCAACAGTGCTCATCGGCCTGCGCGTCAGACCGGGGTTTCGCCCTTACGTCCGGCGTGACCGCCCGGTGCCGGCCGGAGCCGCGCCGGCGCGCGCAGGGGACGGCAGGGACCGGCTCACTGCGAAGACAGCAAAATCTGGGGACTGCAGTGTGAAGTTCCTCTCTTGCGTAATAGTAGCTCCTAGGGTCGTTCAATTTCTCAATAGTGTGGGGTCCTTTTTGCAAAAATCCCGTAGCAGGCGCGAGCGGGCCTGCTGGGCCAGCCTGTTGGCGCGCGGCCACGTTGCTCGCGGGCCGTTTCAGTCACTGGGCCGATTGGTTGCAGTTGGCCCTTTCCCTTTATAAAGCAATTTCTTAGTTTAGTTCATAGACCAAACTTGTAAATTCAAATTAGAAGTGTGTAGAAGTCCAAAAATTGCGAAACCAATTTGGTTAGGTTCCTAAAATCATAAACTAACTGTTGGTATAATTGGTTCACATTTTTTTTATATATAATGTTTTCAGGAGTTCTCTAAGTAAAGTAAGGTGCTCCATCTTATTCAAGAATAAATTTGTCGGAATTCTTATGGCCAAATGATGATAGTGCTAACTTTAAAAATTTTACCACAAGCTTCTAGTATTACTAGGTGTCCACGGTAATTTTTGTAGCTCCAAAATAATTAGTTGCTAGGATAATTAATAAGCTCTAGTTTGAATATGTAGTAAATCGATAAAATGAATAACGCGACACCTCGGGTTTATATAACTACAACACTTGTTGAGAAATAACGTTTGAATCGACAACGTGGATACGTGGCCTAGTAAGTTGGTGTGTGGCTAGCTCGTTAGCTTACGAGACGTAGTCGTACGACGAGAGTTGCGGTTGCTGTCTTTTAATTACGTCTCAACATTGCATCCACGTATATCACAATAGGAATGATGGTGGATCGCGAAGTCATCTGGAGTAGCAGAAAGGGTGGTGCCTTGATGATCGTGGCGCCATGGTGGAATGCTAACTCTTGGTTAAATCTCACCCAGGCAAGCCCCGGTGCATAACCTCTATTATTCTACACTTTATTTATGCTTGTGCATTAAGTTTTAAGGAGTTGAATGAAACCCACTTGCATATATATATCCTGATCCCATGAGTCTTACTAGTATGTCAAGATCGTGTAGATTGCTATGCTACAGGACTCCGGTAGAAGTCGAGTGATTGCCCGTCACTCGCGAGAGATAGGAAATATATTATTGTTATTATTATCATGTTACTACCACATGGAACATATTTGAATGATAATTGGAGACCGGGCGGAACGGGCTTGGATGGATTTGGACCTGGTTGGGCAACAGAGCGGGGCTCTGGTTGCATTTGTTCCGCCTGTGTCGATTAAGGACCGTTCGTTGCATTGGATTCCATAGTCAGGTCACAGACCTACTTATCCCGAGCATATACTAGCGGATGGGGGCTAGAAAGACTTGTTATTCTCTTGTCATGGGTTCCGGCTCCATCCGGACCAACTGAAGGTGGATTATATATGGGTATTAGGAGGTCTAAGCACCGCGAGAGGGCAGGGGCTTGGAGTCCCAGTATGGACGGGGACTCGGTTCTCTTGACAGGAGGATAATGGGTTGGTCCTGTTTGTACCTCGGTACGGGTGGGGCGTGTGTTTTTCGGGGTACCCAGCTGGGCTACATTGATTCGCGAATCGCCGTCAATTTGACGGTCCGACATGACTATAATCTGGCATCGTAGTAAGAACTGTGGAAGATGGTGAAATGGTTCTGATTGCTTACTACATGCTTGAAAGTAGCTTTGGTGCTTACATAGAATGGTGGGTTAATGAACTACCAATGACTGCTAATAAAAGTTAAATATAAGGATGCACCTTTAGTAATGCTTCCTGCAATAACCCACAAGCCAGATAGCCTTGCATATCCTTGGAGTCTTTTCTTTCCTTCTGACGGGTAAGTCTTGCGGAGTACAATTGAGTACTCAGGGTTTGTTCTACCCTGTTGCAGGTGACAGGTGTTCTTGAAGCTGACTTTTATGTGTGGAAACCTCCTGGTGGGCTCAGTGAGGATTTCCCTTACGTTGCGGATATAGAGTTGATTTATAACTCTCACCAAAAATGTTTTACAAAGGAAAGATTTACCACCTATTATGAATTCTTGTATATAAATGTTCATCATGATAATATTTAACTCATCATCAAATGGTTTCATTTCCGCTGAACTCTGATAACATTTTATTTTCCACTGTTATAATTAAACAATGGATTACCCTGATGTTGTACTAAAAGTGATGTAAGAAATGGTAAAGATGTTGTAAGCTTTATCTCTCATTTATGATCCTGAGGTAAAAATGTGGATTTTCGAGTTCTCCCTCGGGTGTGCTCGACGGAATCGCAGAGTTTATTGCTCTCCCTTGGGTACTTAGTGTCTAATGGAAGACAAGTACTCTTGGGAGGGCATTAAATTAGGCGGTTCTGCCACAGGTGGTATCAGAGCATAAATGAGGAAATAAAGCTTCAAAACTCTTTTCTAAATTAAAATTTGGCAACATATTTTTGCAAAAAGTTAGGGCGTTTGCATACGAAGTTATATAAGTAGCCCTATTACTATAGTTAAGTCTTCGGAATAAGTTTAAGTAGGCTTTCGTCCGGTAAACTAACTGGTGTGTAGCGTGCGGTCCTAAAGTCAGACGCGCTATTTTGCTATAGTCATCGTGCGAGTCCTACTTGCAGGTGCCCTGTTTCTAGGTACCACGCGTCCCTGTCCCGGAGTTACTGTTGTACGGTGGCTTCGTGTTTCGCGTTCGCTCGTGATTCATGACTGTCGGGGCTTACGTTTTCGGCACTCCTTCTGCGCCCTTGTCGGACCTCTGCCCTGCAACCGTGCTAGTCTTTATGGCCTCGGACACCGCCCACCTCGTGTGCGTAAAAATCCTGTTGTTGTACTTTTACTGGTTCCCACACATGGCTCGAGGGTGGTCTGCGCCAGGACCACTGGCCGCTCTGCCTTTTTAAGGGGGCCAAGCCCAGCCACTTTGTGTCACCACTCAGTGCATTCCAGCTCGCTTAGCCCTTTTCTCTTGAGCAAGCTTCTCCTCAAGCCTTCCTTGCAACCACCACCCACCTAGGATGGCAGGAGTTTGGGTTAGCAGCTACTGCCTGAACACCGAGGGTTTTCCCAAAATCCTGTATGCTACCCTGCAAAAACTCGGCATTCGGGAGCGTCCTGAGTATGAGGGTCGTGAGTACATGAAGCATGGCATGGAGCGATGCAAGGTCACCATCTACATTGGCAAGAGTGAGGAGTTTCCCGACGTCACTGAAGCCTGGAATGTGACCGCAACCGGGTTTCGCTTCGGCGACACCTACCAGGTTGTGGCCCGCAAAGCCTTGCGACATCTGTGCCAGATCTATGAGCAGCCCATTGCTCGTACCCCCATGCGGTTCTTTCCACCTTTGGACAAGAATCGGCGAGTATGGAGGGCTCGCATGGAGGCCTTGCGGGGTCAGGACGTGCAAGAGGACAACCCGACCGTGGTGCACCTGACCACGTACTTGCTCGCTCTGGATGAGCAGTACGACCGGCAGGCCTCGGAGCTAAGAGAGTGTCTCCACCGAGCTGAGGAAGCCGAGATCTTCTCCAGGATGCTCGAAGTGCAGCTTGCTGAAGCTCATGCCAATCTAGCAGCCGCTGAGAGTCGAGAGGCTGCCATGGCGGAGGCCGTCAAGGTGGACCAAGACCGTCATGCCCAGGAGCTGGAGGACGCCTATCTTGTCACCCGGGCCAAGCGTAGGACGATGGCCACGGAAAGGCAGGAACCCTTGATCTTGGAGGGGATCCCTGTCCATCCACTGGAGAGAAGGAGAACTGGTTTTGCAGCACCTCCACCCACGGAAGCCTCAGAAGTAGAGTCATTGCTTCCCCTCACCCAGCCACCACCACAAGAAGGAGTAGATCCACAACCTAGTGCGGCAGAAGAACCCCAGGAGCCCAGGAAGGAAGCCGTTTGGGCCGACGAAGTAGATTAGTTGTCCTAGAGGAGATGTAGCCGTCGTTAGTAGTGCTTTTCATCGTTGTTCCCTAGTGTTGTAATCTTTCCGTTGTACCACATCCGTAGTTGTTAAGGCCGTCTGGTTGTACGTTTCGAGCGATGTGTCGAGTGTGGGAGAGTGAATGCATGTATGTTGCACCCGTGTAAGGCCGTTGGTAATGAGTTTTTGCTACGTCGATTTTTCCTTAGGCCTCGTTCGATTTGCTTAGGGTTCTTGAGACGACGACAAGCAGGTTACAAAGGGAACAACTATTCAGGTGCAGCAGATCGGCCGTAATTGGAAAACAGAGGACACTGTATCACTAATTGTGGATGTCCCAGCAGAACATTTGAATTCCCTTGATTTAAATCCGCCTTGGGATTTACTTTACTTGTTCCTTATTTTGAAAGGAACCCGTGTTGCCTGAATTTTCCCTTACTCCTCTGATTCTGTGGTCTATGACCCCGTTGCTTTTACTGCGAGTAAGTTGGTAATAGTTACTTAGTTAATAGCTTATGGTGCCGCGACGGAACCGAGGGCCACCTGTGGAACAGCTGCCACATGGTGACGCTGCTCGGCGCGCGCTGGTATCGAGGTTGTTGACCAAGTGTTGTTACCGAGTTACACCGCGGTACTGCTCTTGCTATAAAAATTCTCTTTGGTAAAAATATCCTTGTGTTCAAACGGGAAATCCACAACGGGTTGATGGAATTGTGCTCTGTCAAAGTAACAAGGTTTTTGAAGAAAGGAAAAGAAGAAAGAGAAAAACAACAGGAAAGTTAGCCCGCACGTAGGTCAGAGAAGTTGAATTGCCTGACTCGACGTCGTTCCTATGACCGGTTTGACAACGCTACGCATGCCGGGTCGCTGTCACTGTGTGCCCTGCGGACGCCGTCTGTGGTGGGACTGTGTGTGCCGCTCCCATGTAGCCACGGCGTTGTGCCGCACTCGCCTCGTCTTATCGCACTGTACGCCCCTCTGATCCCGGCACCCGTGTCGGCTCTTGATTCTCGCTCTCATCCCCATACCAGACCTCCCCCTCTTTCTTTTCATTTGGGGCCCCGTTGCTCGCATGCCTCCTAGTCGAGCGAACCCCATCCCCTCCTTTCTCCTTTGCCCCACTCAAGCTCGCACAGGGAGCGCACCAGGGCCGATGCTCTCCCCACCTTGTGACCCCCCCAGTGATTCCCATCTCCTCCGCTTCCGGTGCACTGCATCACCACCTCCGTCCACCAAGCTTTTATAATGCCACCTTGCTTGTTCCTCCTCCATTCAACCCCCAGATCTGGAGTTGAGCTCATAGTATCAACTTCCTCCGTCAGCGCTTAGGTAGGAGAGGCTCGGGAAGCCGTCGGGAAGAAGTGGTTGGAGGTAGGGCTACGAGATCCAGTCGTTGCTCGCAGATCTAGGGTTGCTAGTCAGAGGCAATGGTGTAACTTGAGAAGAAGGGATCTGGTTTCCATGGAGAAGTTCAAGTTCATCCCTGGTTAGTTTAGGTTTTAGAGTTCGCAATGATCTTTGTACCAGTCTCCAATTTCTGGCTGTGTTGGGCATACGCCATGTTCTGGATAATCGTTTTCCTTCTGCTTTTCCATTGTCCCCGTCTTCGTCGATTTCTAGAGAGGTTGTGAGTTGTATTAGATTGGTTTTAGCCATGCTATCTCTAGATTCCAGAGTGGTTTAGCGTTTGAAGTCGTGTAACCTCTCATGTAAGCTCAGATCTGTGAATGTAATCGTGCTTCCCTCTTTTGTTTCTGGTTCCGGATCTCGGGACGAGATCCTTTTTAAGGGGGGAAGGATGTAACACCCCTGGTGTTACTAACTTACTTAGCATGCGATTAAGGTCTAAAAGAAATTAACAAAATAAATTCCGCGGGTTTTAAAATTGCAACGCACATAAAATGATAATCGAATTTCTATAAATAAAAATAAAATACCAATTGAATGTAGTACTTAATAAAATTTGATGAGCAAGTTATGTAGATGAGAATGCAACTTAATTTTAGAGAGTAAATACTGCTAGCTAGTACTTTTGGGAGCTAAGAGATCAGACTTGAAATTAAGATAAGTGTTTCTGTTAAGTCAACCATATTGGAACTTATGTTTAAAAGTGTCAATTGCGGCAAATTATGTTGGGCAAACTAATTAACTAGTGCCTTAATATTTTGTTTCCATAGGCTAGTAAAAAGTATGGGCTATGCCATGAGATAATTGTTAGTTGAAATTAGCAAGGTTCAGACCTTTTATAAATCAAGACTAAAGTGCTACTGACTGCTAGTTAGGACCTAACCCTTGTTTGTTTTCCAAGTCCGAGGCAATAACGACAATGCCGTTTTGGCATTAAAATTCTAACTAAATTTCTTAAACAATAGCTTTATATTCTTGTACCGTTAGTTGCATCGAGGTCAGCACTTGAGTATGGCATAGGTGGTAGTTGGGTTGGACGTCTTGTTGCCTGCCTTAGAAATTGCCTAACTTCGCTAGAACGCGCTGTTGGCCAGCTCACTCTTGACCTCGAGCACTGGTTGGCAGTCCCAAGTTGGCACGTCTCCACTCTACTCTCTAGTTCACCTTTGTCTAAGTTTGTTGCTCCTACTAGTAGCTGTATATACCTTCTTGAGCCTTGTCAAGGTGGTTTAGTTTTAACCTAGCTGGGGTAGAAGTTGGGCACGCTTTAAAATTCGTGCAACACACGTTTTCGGCCGCTTGGCCCCTGGGGCACGGTCACCACGAGCGGGCACCACTGTCCTCGACAGGCGTGGCGGGCTGATTGCCACTGACCGGCTCATGCGTCCGGGAGGGGCTGCGCTGCACCTCGCCCGGGCATTGGTCAGCCCCGGCTGGCTACGGCCAGGTCTCTGCCGTAGGGTGCACGTCCCGCTCGTAGGGCAGACCACGCGCAGGACTGAACCGCGGTGGTGACCGCTGTGGCGTGGTCGTCACGGTGCCTTCACCGTCTTTCGTCCCAGCAACCACGCCAAGCCCTTGGGCAGGTGCTGCTACAGGTCAACTTTGCCTCGTTTTTAACCGCTCGGCTCGCCAAGTGCTGCTACCGCCACCGCACTCCCCGCCTTCCAAATTCACCTAAGCTCTGCACGTCTTAGTCCAAATTGCTCGTGCCAGTGGGTAGAATAGGGAGTTCTCTGGATGCCTCGTTCTCTTCAAACGCAGCCGTGGTCCGTGGGTGACCAATTTCAAGCTTTCCTCGCCTCCGGCCATGGGCGCCGCCGCACCGGTTGATCGGGGGGGCAAGGTCATAGAGTTGATGGCAGCTCAATTGTTTGTACCTCTGAGCTTGTCTAGACCTCCTCTACCCGGTGCTCACTTCTTTTTGGCCAGGGCATGCATCGCCGGAGCGCGGGCGCGGCCGTGCCACCTCGGAGCGCCGCCGCGGGGTTCAGGCGCACGTGGCCAGAGCACCCCGGTGTTTCCCTACCTCAACCCATTGCGCGGCTGGGTTCACGGTGAGTCCCTTCTGCTCCCCCACGATCTCAATCACCTCGTTAGGCCGCAGAGTCGTCAGAACAGGAGCGCCACCATGGCGGGCGGTCCGCCAGCGTGGGCTGGGTGCTAGGAGGCACCGTTTGCCTTCCAACCACCTCTCGGGGCTTCGTTGTGGGCCAACAGTGCTCATCGGCCTGCGCGTCAGACCGGGGTTTCGCCCTTACGTCCGGCGTGACCGCCCGGTGCCGGCCGGAGCCGCGCCGGCGCGCGCAGGGGACGGCAGGGACCGGCTCACTGCGAAGACAGCAAAATCTGGGGACTGCAGTGTGAAGTTCCTCTCTTGCGTAATAGTAGCTCCTAGGGTCGTTCAATTTCTCAATAGTGTGGGGTCCTTTTTGCAAAAATCCCGTAGCAGGCGCGAGCGGGCCTGCTGGGCCAGCCTGTTGGCGCGCGGCCACGTTGCTCGCGGGCCGTTTCAGTCACTGGGCCGATTGGTTGCAGTTGGCCCTTTCCCTTTATAAAGCAATTTCTTAGTTTAGTTCATAGACCAAACTTGTAAATTCAAATTAGAAGTGTGTAGAAGTCCAAAAATTGCGAAACCAATTTGGTTAGGTTCCTAAAATCATAAACTAACTGTTGGTATAATTGGTTCACATTTTTTTTATATATAATGTTTTCAGGAGTTCTCTAAGTAAAGTAAGGTGCTCCATCTTATTCAAGAATAAATTTGTCGGAATTCTTATGGCCAAATGATGATAGTGCTAACTTTAAAAATTTTACCACAAG
This sequence comes from Saccharum hybrid cultivar R570, assembly GCA_038087645.1. Classification (NCBI taxonomy): domain Eukaryota; kingdom Viridiplantae; phylum Streptophyta; class Magnoliopsida; order Poales; family Poaceae; genus Saccharum; species Saccharum hybrid cultivar. The sequence continues at coordinate 1,903,881 of JAQSUU010000782.1, read as the reverse complement.
CTTCTAGTATTACTAGGTGTCCACGGTAATTTTTGTAGCTCCAAAATAATTAGTTGCTAGGATAATTAATAAGCTCTAGTTTGAATATGTAGTAAATCGATAAAATGAATAACGCGACACCTCGGGTTTATATAACTACAACACTTGTTGAGAAATAACGTTTGAATCGACAACGTGGATACGTGGCCTAGTAAGTTGGTGTGTGGCTAGCTCGTTAGCTTACGAGACGTAGTCGTACGACGAGAGTTGCGGTTGCTGTCTTTTAATTACGTCTCAACATTGCATCCACGTATATCACAATAGGAATGATGGTGGATCGCGAAGTCATCTGGAGTAGCAGAAAGGGTGGTGCCTTGATGATCGTGGCGCCATGGTGGAATGCTAACTCTTGGTTAAATCTCACCCAGGCAAGCCCCGGTGCATAACCTCTATTATTCTACACTTTATTTATGCTTGTGCATTAAGTTTTAAGGAGTTGAATGAAACCCACTTGCATATATATATCCTGATCCCATGAGTCTTACTAGTATGTCAAGATCGTGTAGATTGCTATGCTACAGGACTCCGGTAGAAGTCGAGTGATTGCCCGTCACTCGCGAGAGATAGGAAATATATTATTGTTATTATTATCATGTTACTACCACATGGAACATATTTGAATGATAATTGGAGACCGGGCGGAACGGGCTTGGATGGATTTGGACCTGGTTGGGCAACAGAGCGGGGCTCTGGTTGCATTTGTTCCGCCTGTGTCGATTAAGGACCGTTCGTTGCATTGGATTCCATAGTCAGGTCACAGACCTACTTATCCCGAGCATATACTAGCGGATGGGGGCTAGAAAGACTTGTTATTCTCTTGTCATGGGTTCCGGCTCCATCCGGACCAACTGAAGGTGGATTATATATGGGTATTAGGAGGTCTAAGCACCGCGAGAGGGCGGGGGCTTGGAGTCCCAGTATGGACGGGGACTCGGTTCTCTTGACAGGAGGATAATGGGTTGGTCCTGTTTGTACCTCGGTACGGGTGGGGCGTGTGTTTTTCGGGGTACCCAGCTGGGCTACATTGATTCGCGAATCGCCGTCAATTTGACGGTCCGACATGACTATAATCTGGCATCGTAGTAAGAACTGTGGAAGATGGTGAAATGGTTCTGATTGCTTACTACATGCTTGAAAGTAGCTTTGGTGCTTACATAGAATGGTGGGTTAATGAACTACCAATGACTGCTAATAAAAGTTAAATATAAGGATGCACCTTTAGTAATGCTTCCTGCAATAACCCACAAGCCAGATAGCCTTGCATATCCTTGGAGTCTTTTCTTTCCTTCTGACGGGTAAGTCTTGCGGAGTACAATTGAGTACTCAGGGTTTGTTCTACCCTGTTGCAGGTGACAGGTGTTCTTGAAGCTGACTTTTATGTGTGGAAACCTCCTGGTGGGCTCAGTGAGGATTTCCCTTACGTTGCGGATATAGAGTTGATTTATAACTCTCACCAAAAATGTTTTACAAAGGAAAGATTTACCACCTATTATGAATTCTTGTATATAAATGTTCATCATGATAATATTTAACTCATCATCAAATGGTTTCATTTCCGCTGAACTCTGATAACATTTTATTTTCCACTGTTATAATTAAACAATGGATTACCCTGATGTTGTACTAAAAGTGATGTAAGAAATGGTAAAGATGTTGTAAGCTTTATCTCTCATTTATGATCCTGAGGTAAAAATGTGGATTTTCGAGTTCTCCCTCGGGTGTGCTCGACGGAATCGCAGAGTTTATTGCTCTCCCTTGGGTACTTAGTGTCTAATGGAAGACAAGTACTCTTGGGAGGGCATTAAATTAGGCGGTTCTGCCACAGATTCCATTGGAAAAGATACTCCATACCAATCACTTGAGCTGAGTCTGAGCCCCCATGCTGCCATGGCAGCATGACCATTGCAAGTGTTGGTAGTGGCAAGGTAGGGCCCTCCAAGAGAGATGTGTGATGTCATCATGAGCCTCTCTGAAATCTGAATGGTGGTACTGGCAGTGTGTTCCTTATAGCTGCTTCCCATTGGACATCACACAGGGACAGGCAGAGCTGCTCATGTGGTCCTAAATCCTGCCCTTGTTTAGTTCCCAATTCCATCCCCAAATTTCACTATGCAAAAAGAAGATTCCTCATCACATCAAAATGTCGGCAAATGCATGGAGTACTAAATGTAGATGAAATAAAAAACTAATTGCACAGTTTTGTTGTACTTTGCGAGACGAACATTTTGAGTCTAATTAATCAATTTTTGGACAATTTTTTACACTAAAAAACAAAAGGTACCACGGGCACTGTAGCTACAGTACCCGAATCGGGGCACCCAAGTCCGGATCTAAACACGGGCCCTGCTTTTTTGTTAAATAATATACTATATATAATATGTGGGGCAGATTAGCTTTTGTAACGTAGAAGTACACACTAATGATTGTAATGGTTCTTGTGAGTGTCATTACTGTTTGTCAGTAACTTTTGTTTGTTTATATTACTTCAACTTTAAATGGGTAACTTCTAACATATATAGTATACATAGGCTCTGTTCGCTTGTCTTATAATCCATACTTTTCAGTTTGTTTTTCAGGTGGAATAATTTTTTTCTCTCACAACAAATCAGCAAATAGTAGTTTCAGCCATGGCTTTTCAGCGAAGCGAACGGGCTCATAATTACTACTCCCTCCGTCCCTAAATATCTGTCGTCGTTGGTGTGCGTATCACAAGTTTGACTCGATTTGTAGAAAAATATGTGCAACATTTGTATCTTCAAATAAATTTATTAAAAAACTAGATTCAAAGATATTTCCAATAATACTAATCATGTACCATAAATATTAATATTCTGTAATATATATATATTCAAAGTTGTTTCTCGGAAAGTGAAACTGAAAGTGACAGATATTTAGAGACAGAGGGAGTACCAGATAACAAATGTTTTCACGCACTGGTGTTAAAATTTATTGCCCTATGTGTAGCTCACGACTTTATACCCAAAAAAAATTCAGGAAATCTTTCAGAAGTCAGTACAGTTCTAACAACGCAGTCACCTTTCTAACACTGGCACGTCAGCCTACTGCAGCCTGCAGAGAAACTTTTCATGTGCAATAATTCCTGCAGTAGTGGTTAATCCTAGAGTCCAAATAAGACGAAAGTGGTATTATTCATCGGGTTGAAATTTTCTTCAATCTAAACAAGGGCCTACCCACTAATTGAGCATTTGATGATGTTTCATTATTATTGTCGCAGCTGCCAGCAGAAAGATCACATTCACTTGCATTTACCTATTGCGAGTACTATATTATGTCTACTGCAGCTATTCAATTAGGTATACCGTAAACGTGGTGTGTTGCTTCTTTGCTGTAAAAAAATGTTTAAAAAAATCAAGGAGTTAGCATTTGTGTAAAGGAAGGGAGCGTATAGGCATCCTAAGGTTGTTATTGAATTATTGAGATGAAAATGTAAGGAATGTTATGCCAATACACAGTTAGTTACTAGTTAGCATTGTCAATGATTAAGAATCAATATTCTGTTTAGTGCATCTCTAGCTAGATTATCAGTAGGTCCCGCGCTAACAGGTCAGGCGCGACCTGAAAATTTTGGATTCGCAAGCTTGTGGCTGGTCCCAGCTTTTCATGCCTTTTATTTATTGGCTGGGCATACTTCTCCTCCCTACTGTCTCTGCACTTTTCTCTCCTTGCTCAAGTCCGGTGACCTGCTCTCTCCTAGCGCTAGCCAAAGGTGCAGATTCTGGATCAAAGATTGTTCCCCGTAGCTAGAGCTGGGGCTCCACACCAGTGCGGCGACTGGTCGGAGGAGAGGCCAAGGTGCTGGAACAGGAGGATCTGCCGCTCAATGGAGGTGGGCTCAGAGATCTTGACATCGTAAGCGTTTTGGATTCCTATCTCTCTGTTTTGCTTTTGCTCAAATATAAAGGCAAGTACTACTAGGCTGATGACTCTAGAACTCAGATCTGCTTGTTGATCATAGATTATTGAAGTTGAATAGTTTGAATGCCACCTCATTGATTTGCTATCGTTCATTTCTACTAATATTTGGTAAGCATATTAAATGCCACTTCATTGATTTGCTATATATTCTGAACATGCTGCAGCACTTCATATTTCAGGTGTGCGTTGTATCAGGTTATACTTGGTGCTCCGAAGCTCCAGCGACCAGCGTTAGCTTCTACAGTCCTACTGAAGGAAGCTTGCAAGCTGCAATGGCGGGGACTTGTTTCTCTTGTGCTTAGTGGATGCATAGGATAGGTAGAAATATATATGTTTCTCTGTTCTTGATTGTGTAAATGGATATGCAAAAGAAGTGTATATATGTAACATATCAATCTGAGTATTATTACAGTTTAATAAAATATAAATTTTGATTGGAGCTATTCAGTTTTTATAAGAATAGATGAGAAGAAGTACAATAATAAATAAAAAATAATACATATGTATGAAATAAGAACAAAGAAATACATATGTATATATAAATAAGAAAAGCAACACAGGTAAACTTTCCCTAGGAAGATGTAACCGTAGGGGAAGAACCTTTCCACGTGGGGTACAAGTGTCATGTCACTGAGTTTCCCTAGGGCTCAAGAATCCTAGGGAAACATTCTTTCCCTAGGGTGTTTATCAGAAATCGTAGGGCACACTTGATTTCCCGTCGAAATGATCCCTAGGAAGATTTCCCCATGAAAATTCCTAGGGAAACCAATTCCCTACCGTTTTTTTCATTCTTTCCCTAGGGTTTCGGCCCTAGGGAAATTGGCGGATTCCAGTAGTGTGGCTACTAGGTACTAGATCTCCATTGGCATTATATTGGCATGGGCTGTGACCAATCATGCTCCACTCACTCAAGAACATGGCACATGCTCATCTCACTGGTAGCCAACAGTAAAAAGATGCCTTCAGATCATAGTACAGCAGCCCTAGCTACTTCCCTGATGCAATGGAAGCAGAATGGAACAGGAGGGGGGAAACACAGCGGCGCACAGCTGAAATAGGAAGGAGCCTGTGAAAATGTATACTCCTACACTCTACTAGTCTACTTGTTTCTCGAGAGGAAAAAAACTACTCCTATACTCGATAGAGTAGAGACCATTTATAAAGAGGGCAATTGGTTCCAAAATTCTCTAGGCATGGTCCTAGATAGGGCAGGTATAGCCCATCTCATGGTAGTATGAGCCCAGTGCAGTCATTAGCTGCATGTTCCCATGACGGTAAATGTCTTGTTTAGTTCCCCGTTTCTACCCTAAATTATACTATGCAAAAAGAAGATCCTCATCACATTAAAATACTGGCACATACATGGAGTATTAAATGTAGATGAAATTAAAAACTAATTACATAGTTGTGTTGTACTTTGCGAGACGAATATTTTGAGCCTAATTAGTCAAAGTTTGGATAATTTTTACCAAATATAAACGAAATACTACAGTACGTATTTATTGCGCACTGTTCCAACTCGGATGCCCCGAATCCGGAACTAAACATGGGGCCTGTTTGGTTGCACCCCAAAATGCCAAATTTTTCAAGATTCCCCGTCACATCGAATCTTTGGACGCATGCATGAAGCATTAAATATAGATAAAAAACAAACGTAATTACACAGTTTAGACGAAATAGACGAGACGAATCTTTTAAGCCTAATTAGACCATGATTGGACAATATTTGTCAAATAACAACGAAAACGCTACAGTAGCGTTTTGCCAAAAATTTCGGCATCCAAACGGTGCCATGGCCAAAAAGAAATGAGGAAAAGATGTCAGTAGCAGTATTCTGTTATAGCTGTTCACATAGATGTGAGTAGCCTACCCTCTGACTGACTGTGACTGTGACTGTTGGCCAAGGAGGAGGAATCACAACTCACAAGCCCTGTTCCTTCTGTTCACCATGATTGAAGCACAGCTCCCAATTACAGGCACGAGCTCGCTATCAGACAAAGAATATCGCCAGATTAAAGCGGCTCTTTGCATTGGGCCGGTGGTTAAGTGATTGGGTTACTGAGGGGAATGGGATTATGTTAGGCTATATCACTCTATATTATACTACTACTCGTTGCCATCTCCAATGAAAAAAGTTTCAGGGCACATGGGTGAGGCATTATCCGTGCATTGACATTGACATGCGTGATGCATCGTGTCAGTGAGTTGTAGCTACAGAAGCCATCTCCGGTGATCCTGATCACAAAGAGATGTGTCCAATGTTCCTGGCTATAAGCTGTGAAGCGAAGCTATGCCTACTCTCTTATCAGCAAGTGTGGGTTTAGTTGGGTAAAAAGTTTTTGGGAAAATGTCACATCGGATGTTCCGTGTGATATCGGAAGCGGTTTCGGATACTAATAAAAACTAATTACATAGCTTGCCTAGAAATCGCGAGACGAATTTATTAAGCCTAATTAATTCGTCATTAGCACATTTGTTACTATAGCACTTTAGTGTCAAATCACGGACTAATTAGGCTCAAAACGTCCGTCTCGCGATTTTCCAACCAAACTGTGTAATTAGTTTTTTCATCTACATTTAATGCTCCATGCATGTGCCGCAAGATTCGTTACTGTAATTTTTCGTGAAATGTTTTTGGATCTAAACACACCCTAAGCTCCAGGGCATGTGTGCCCATGCTTGACGGCGTAGCTAGGCAATACTCTGACAAGCCTTCTATCTTTTCTCTTTCTCTCTCTCATAAATAACAAAAAGAAACAAAATAATCTGAGTTTGAACTATTTTGTAGAGGGGAAATTTGACCAAAATCCCAACGCAAAACATTGAATCCTGGGGTGCTGTGCAGACTGGCGAGTGCATGCATTCATTCGAGGTGAATGCATCCACAGTGTCGCTGTTGCATGTCATAAAGCAAGGAACAAGTGCAATGAACTGTGCTGCAGAGTATGATTAAGCACTGACGAACCTTTAGGATATGTTTGGAATAGAGGAATGCAAAACACAAAACACAGGAATATAAAAAGGAATAGAAGTGTCAAACGGAGGACCGAAAAACACAGGAATACTAATAACATCAAAGTCTATTGGTTTGTGCTAAACACAGTTGATTAGATTAAATAGACGCTAAATACTCCTTTACAAAGTAACATATAACCGTTAAAAAAAAATTGAACTGTCTTGGACGAGCCCACGTAGCTGTGCATGCAGGTAGGGACTACGGAGTAGCACATGCTGTGCATGCTGGTAGGGAGGGAGTATGCAGATTAGTGCGTGAGTGCGCATGAGCAGCAGGAAATATTTCCATGAGGTCAGATCTCATTTTTTCTTTCCTCCAAAATTGCAGGTTTCGTTACCTTTCCTCTTGAACAAAAAAGTTCAAGCTAACTAAACTAATACTGATGGACTCTCACTGTTGTCTGTAGCTGGTCTAAGGAGTGAGAAAGTGTTGCAAAGAGTAACGAATGTGGCAGAGCAAAAAGTGAGTGAGAACATGGGAATCTGGGAAATACTATATGCTGATATGCTCTCTTTCTGCACATAGCACATCACTTTTACATACTCAGTGTTTAGATCCCTTCAAACTTCCAAAAAATTTTACAAGCACATAGAATCTTTAGACACATGCATGGAGCATTAAATGTAGGTAAAAAAATAACTAATTGCACAGTTTGTCTGTAAATGTCGAGACGAATCTTTTGAGCCTAGTTAGTCCATGATTGGATAAATTTTACCAAATAACAACGAAAAGTGCTACAGGAACTTTACACCAACTTTTACACCCTGGCATTCACATTCACGCCACTGACGTGTCTAGGAAAACGTGAGAGTGCAGTCGTGTTAAGGCACCGTTTAGATGCCAAAAATTTTGCCAAAATTTTCAGATTCCCCGTCACATTGAATCTTTGAACACATGCATGAAGTATTAAATATAGATAAAAAATAAAACTAATTACACAGTTTAGACGAAATGGACGAGACAAATCTTTTAAGCCTAATTAGACCATGATTGGACAATATTTACCAAATAACAACAAAACTGCTACAGTAGCGTTTCGCCAAAAATTTTGCCAACTAAACAGCCCCTAACACACACTTATAATTTGCAGGAGTTGTACATACGCAAAGCACTCCGTTTGCTCATGGCAGAAATAGCTAGGTGCAAGGACTTGCCTGTTCATGCCATTTCAATGGACGCCCAGTGCTCCATTGGACGGCCAGGATGAGATCCTCCAACAACGGCTCATTCTCGCCGCGCGCCCAGCTTTATGCACGCATGTGTGCATGTGACCATTGTCATGACGGCTTGATCTTGATGCATGGGAGTGGCAGCAGGGTGTGTGGGATCGAGATCGATGAGATCTGATCGAGGTAGAGGTCATGGCGGCTTTACAAAAGCTAGTTGCTAGGGCTCTTGCTTTGTCCTGTGGCTCCTCGTGCACACACACAGGCACACAACATGATCCATGGCTTTTTAGCGAGAAAGACAGCATGCATGGATGATGCATCGAAAGGATGGGAGGTGATGTACGAGTGGAAAGGCGAGGAAGACGCCACGGTGATTGTATTCTTTTTGTGTGTGTGTGTGTGTCATTGTGTGTGTAAGGGGTACACGTGGGTGAGGACGACGTCACTCATCATTGGTCATGGTGGCTTTGCTATTGTTCCGCGCGGTGCGAGAGGTCTTCCCGTGCAAGCTCCAGGAGTTCCCCATCACGTACCTTGGAGCTCCCCTATCCATTTCCAGGATCTGTCGGGGTGACGAGCAGCGTCTTATGGATGCTGTCGCTGCGCGCATTCTGACTTGGAAGGGCGGCCTGCTGACAAATGCCGACCGCAAGACGCTAACACAGATGACGTTGTCTGCCATCCCAGTGCACATCTCCATATGTTGTTGCCTCTCTGCCTGGGCCATCAGTGAGATCGATTGCAGACGCCGGGCATTCCTATGGACCGGCAGCGATGCAGTCTCAGGGCGGCAAATGTAAGATTGTCTGGCCCATAGTGTGTGCACCCAAGGAGCATGGCGGGCTAGGGATCCCCGACCTCAGGATTCAAGGCTTTGCGCTTCGACTACGCTGGGAGTGGCTCCGGCGGACACGGCCTGACACAGCATGGGCGTCCCTGCCCTCTACATCCGAGCGCAAGGTCAGCGCCATGTTCCAGCAATCGGTCACCGTGGAGGTTGGAGACGGGACCTCGGCTAGGTTCTGGACCGACTCCTGGCTTCCGAGAGGGCCGATCTCCATATTCGCCCCCAACCTCTTCAGAGTCGTGGGGAGTAGGCGTCGGGGACGTTCCGTCAAGGATGCCTTGGCAGGACGACAATGGGTGCAAGATATCACGGGCGCTCGCACTGCCCCCGTGATGTATGAGTACCACGAACTCTGGGGGCTGTTGGAGAATACACAGCTGACACCGTCAACGCCTGACCGTTTTGTCTGGCGATGGACGACGGATGGACAGTATACGGTCCGCTCGGCCTACAGGGCCTTCTTCATCGGCTAGACGACCGTGGCGGGCGGCAAGGAGCTTTGGCATGCTGCTGTACCTCCAAAGGTAAAATTTTTCTTTTGGCTAGCCATGCATGGCCGATTATGGACGGCCGAGCGACAGAGGCGGCACGGCCTACAAGCGAGCACCTCCTACGCCCTGTGTGATCAGCTCGACGAAACGACCGACCACTTGTTGTGCTCGTGCGTCTACGCTCGCGAGGTTTGGTCAAGGCTTCTTGCTGCCATGGCGTCCATTGCGGCTGCCCCGCCCCAAGACTCAGCCTTGGTAGATTGGTGGTTGTCCACTCGAGCCACCGTTCCTGAGGCATTAAGGAGGAGTTTCGATTCCCTAGTGCTGCTGGTCGCTTGGAGTCTGTGAAGAGAACGTAACCGACGCACGTTTGATCAGAAGTCAATGACGCCGGCTGAGGTGACTGCAACCATCCTGGAGGAGGCGGACTCCTGGATTGGGTCCGGATTTGGCAGCATTGCCCTCCTCACGGGTCTCGTCGCCTGATGTCGTTTCGCCCGTCAATGTAGCACAAACTTTTTTTTCTTCAATTACAACCCATTGAGGCCACCACTAGCGGGTGATTTGTGTCGTGTGTCACTCCAAGTTGCGTATGGCCTCTCACCGTAACGTTTCTTGGAGCGTATAAAAACTTCCAGTTTCCACTTAATGAAGTACGTGCTAATGCTAAGGCACGCTTTCGAAAAAAAAGATGAGTCACCTAGGTAGTTTGCTCTTACAAAAAAAACACGTGCTTAGACACGGTTGCGAAAACGTAGATAGGGCTCATTGCCTCATTAGAAATATATGGTGAATTTGAGCTAGTTTGTATAAACTTCTTATGAAAGAAAACAGACCGATAATAGTATTCATTCCTTTCGGTTACATCTGAGCTACTTGTGAAATTTTGCCCAAAAAAGGAAAAGAAAAGAAAATAGAAGGCGATCCGACATGGTATGATGAAATTCATCAACGCTCCCCAAACTCGCAAAGGCTGGTTCTCTCTTAGGGTTTGTATATGTTTGAATTTACTGGATTTTAGCCTCCATATGAAATTATCAAACGCATTTCATGTGTTCCGAATTACTAGTGCAAAGGCCAAGCAAATCAACACAACCATTATATGATTAAAGGACCTAGATCTCAAACTAATAATGAGTTGAATCATGATGATTCTCTAGATGAGTTGAATGTATCACCGATTGATCTTGATCCATCCGGAACGCGAGCCAAGCGTGGCCATCAAATGCATGTGCAAAACTCTGGTGATCCGGATAGATATGGAAATCTCAAGCTTGGACCGGATGATTGTGACACCACACAGTGTCGCCATCCGTGTTCAGTTGCCTACTCCTACCTCGCTAGCGTTAGCATAGCAATGGTCCAGACAGAAGTGAAGGCAAGTAGCACGACGTGTCGACGTACGTGCGTGCATGCATGGGTACAAGCATGTGCATGCATGGAGGGGCGGCAGGCCATGCATGCATGCACGAGAAGGCCGGCTGGGGCACCAATGAGAGAGCCCTCACACATCACGCTACTGCAGAAAATCCCATCCATGGCGCTTCTTTTAACCTGGTGTAGAAGTAGAAGTCGACACTAATCATGAAGTATTTTGTTTGCGGGTGATAAGTATATAGTATCAATGTTCATATATCGAGCAAAACACAACATTTATCTTTTTGCACTACTTTTCAGAGGTGACAACATATATTGACTTGAAGCCAAGCGTGGCCATCAAAAAGGCATGTGCAAAACTGGTGATCGAGATAGATATGGAAGTTTCAAAGCTTGGACTGGATGATGGCGACACCACTGTTGCCATCCCATCCAAGCTTAGTTGTCTGTACCTCGCTATAGAATACGTATATAGCTGCACTGCATAGCAACGGGGCAGAAAGAAGAGGAGGAAAGTATATACGACGTGCTTGGATGGATGCATGCATGGATCGGAGGGGCCCGCCAGCCATGCATGCATGCATGCACGAGAGAAGGCTTTGGGCACCAATCAGAGTTCACATCACCGCATATGCAAAAAATTGAAAAGAAGCTAGATTTGGGTCCATGGGAACTTTTCTAGCTTTCCCTTGGCTCGTTTCTCTCCTCCTTGTGTACGTTTGGGGTGAAAGGAAAGGTGGCCTTCGCATTGGGAAATGAGACCGAGGAATACCCCTACCTTGCGTGAAACATGCCAAGGTGCCGCCGGTGCCATGGTGGGGCTTGCCAGCTAGTATGAAGCAATTGTTTCTCTCGGATCAATAGAGGCGGGGTTTTTTTGTATGAAAGCTATTATTAATACGCACGGCGGCCTCTGTTTCTAAAGCTGCTTTTAAGACAAAATTGCCTCTAGAAACAGACCACATGGCTACGTGGCCCCTAATGACTAACGTACAACATATACCGAGCCTCTTACGTACACCTCCGGAAAAAGATAATCGAGAAACAATTGTGTTTGTGGCCCCTAATGACTAACGTACAGCATATGGTGCCAAGGCACGAATCATTTGAAAAGCCGGGAGACCGGCCGGTGGACCACACGCCGGCACGCCCATCCGCCGCCACGAAGCCATGGCGATGGGCGCGCGCGGCGGGAAAATGATCTTGGATCCAGTCTCGCTTGTCCACCAGTTCAAACGGATATGCGAGTAGGAGAGGACAGACCGAATCTCTTGCTTGCGTTGCGACCGCCGGCCGGGTCCATCTATCCGGCCGGCCGTCGATCGAATGATGGCCGTGTTTGAATGCGCCGCCGGCGGGTAGGGGGCCGGCGGGCCGGCGGGCCGGCAGCCAGGACGACGACGCGACTCGATCGGGTACGGTCTTCTTCCCTTCCCACACGCAGAGGCTGTGTGCTTCGTCATGCATGCATGGTCCCGATCGTCCGCGCGCGGTTCGGTGCATGCATGGAGATTTTTCGTCGTCCACACTGCTATACAACTGACGTTTCGTCGATCGTCTAAAATGTCTTTAGTCTCGGCGATTTCAGCGATCAGGACTAAATAGATTTTTAGTTCCGGTTGGTGTTACCAACCGGGACTAAAGGTCCCTCGCCAATGGCTCTGTTGTCAGGCGCTGTCGGGAGAAACCTTTAGTCCCAATTGGTAACACCAACCGGGACTAAAGCCCTGCCTTTAATCCCGGTCGGTTCCACGGACCGGGACTACAGCTTTTGTTCCGGTCCGTGGCACCGACCGGGACTATAGGACAGGGTTTAGTCCCGGTTGGTGTTAACAACCGGGATTAAAACCCCCCCTATAAATTAAACCTCCCTCTTCTTCCTCCCTGTTCGAGCCCTTCTTTGTTTATGTTCTTGTTGCTTGTTCTTCCATTGTTCTTACTTGTCTCATCTTCAGCGATCAATCCACTTCAAACGCTTCTACACCGTCGTCGATTTGTTTGAAAGGTTGCTAGCTTCATCCTCCTATGTTTTAGCAGCACCATATGTAAATCCATGTTATATATGGCTATTTTATTTCATATTGCTAGCTCCAATCACTTTTCATGTTTGAATTTTTATGAACGATGCTAATTATAGTACCTAGAAATTAGTATACACATATAATGTTTAGTTCTATTATAGACTTTTTAGGATACTTTTTACTTTAATTTGTTCATATTCTCATTTTAAAATATTAAATAATGTTGATTTTTTGTAATTTTGAAACAAATTTATTTTAACTTTAAAAATTCTTCAAATTAATTTTATTTAGAGATAAAATTACACATTTTAATAGAAAATTATAAATTTTATGATTTCGCTATCTTTTTATTAACGTCCACAAATTAATTTTATGAAATGATGAACCACTTATAAAATTTTGAACTCAATTAGACAAGGTTGTGCCGCGCTCTTTTCTCATGCTGGGCTTTTAATTATGTGATGCCATATAATGCAGATAATGACACGCCATTGGATGTACAATGCCGATCGCCGCTCCAACGAGTTCATTGAGGGCGTACGAGAATTCTGCAGAGTGGCAGAGGAAAACAAGCGGGATGGTTTTATATGCTGCCCATGTGTCGTGTGTATGAATTTAAAAGAATTTTATAGCTCAAGAAGTATTCACTTGCACTTGTTCAAGTTGGATTTCGTGCCAAACTACATTTCCCAAATGAACGAATCCCACCCTTCTGTGTGGCCAAAGACCCAAGCATCCTGCTCGCTGCTGAGGACACTCTATGGTTACGGAATGATCATAACCAAGGGCATTACGTCAAGAAAAATTTTACCATTGTGCCCGCTTGATATAGGTAGTGAACTCAAATTAATAATGTGTATTTGACATCTTGTGTAAGATAACTGTAACATTATGTGTTGAAAATTCAAATTTGAGTGGTTCAAACTTTGCTATATGTGGGAATTGTGGATTTTCAACTACACTTTGCCAACACTTTGTCAAATGCAAAAATTGGTCTATGTATAAAATGTAGATCTTGATGAGTGGAACAATATTGGTATTCATGACTTTTCCAGTCGAGACCATCCAGGGTTCCGAAAACCGACGTTTGGCTATGAATTCTTTCAAAATTCAAAATTGAGTGGTTCAAACTTTTACAAATGAAAAGTTGACCATTAGACTAAATGTAGGTCTTGATGAGTGGAACAAACTTTGTATTCATGAGTTTTCCATTCGAGACCATCCAGGGTTCGGTCAAAGTGTGTTTCTAAAAACCAATGTTTTGACTTTGGTCAAACTTGGTCAAATAACCTATTTGATGACTTCAAATGAAAAACTTTTGAATACCAAGTTGTTAGAGCTCATCAAGATCTACATTTCATACATGGACCATATTTTCATCTGGATAAATTTTAGTAAGTCCCAGGCACATGTTTTCAAAATCGAAGACGGGTTTTGGTCAGACTTGATCAAATGACAGACTAAATAACTTGAAATGAAAAACTTTGGAATACCAAGCTGTTAGAGCTCATCAAGATCCAAAATCTTTATATAGACCATTTTTCCTATTTGAAAAAGTTTAAACAAACAATACTCACCAAATCATGAATCTCACACAAACTATATGAAACTATACGTGGGAATTGTGGATTTTCAACTGCACTTTGCCAACGCTTTGTCAAATGCAAAAATGATCTATGTATGAAATATAGATCTTGATGAGTAGAACAAACTTTGTATTCATGACTTTTCCAGTCGAGACCATCCAGGGTTCCAAAAACCGACGTGTATCTCTAAAAATTTTAAATTTTCAAATTTAGACAATTAATGTCGTGCATTTGGATAATTATTATTGAAGAAACAAAAGTTTAACATCCAAATGACCCAAAAACAAATTTTCTATCGAAATCCAACAATTTTATATATTTTAATTGCCCATTATATTTTTGCATTAACACAATATTCATTATAAATAACATTTATTTTGGATAATATGAAATATTTGAAAAAAATAGTGTTTACAATTTATGTAATGCACAATAGAGTCAAACTAAACTAATGTGTATTTTTAAAAAATTTATGATAAATATTTAATTTACTATGCATTTAGAAAGATGAAAGAAAAAAAGATGAAAAATAAAATCCACCAAATTCTGGCGCCTAACAGACGTCAGAATTTGGTGGAGGGACCTTTAGTCCCGGGCCTGGCCACCGCCCGAGACTAAAAGGGGCTTTAGTTCCGGTTCCAGCCACGAACCTGGACTAAAGGGACCTTTAGTCCCGGTTCGTGGCTGGAACCGGGACTAAAGCCCCTTTTAGTCCCGGGCGATGGCCAGGCCCGGGACTAAAGGTCCCTGGCCTATAAAGCCCCGCCTTCTTCCTCCTCCTCCCCACCCGCGTGCTGACACACGAATCGCCGTCTCGATCTCGATCTCCCAAGCACTGCCGCCCGAGAACCGTCGCGCGCCGCCCCGAGAACCACCGCGCGTCGCCAGGTTCGTCTCCACACGCGTCCGTTGGGCGTTGCTGCTGTGCCCCATTGCCAGAGCCGAGCTGCTGCTTCCGGCGTCGGCGCCCGCCTATGTATATATGTATATAAATATATATATATGTATATATGTATATATCTATATGTATATGTATATATGTATATCTATATGTGTATATATATATATGTATGTATATATGTATATATCTATAAATGTATATATAGATATATGTATATATCTATATTTTGGAAGAATTTAAGTTAATATACATGTTGTGTCCATTTTGGAAGCCTCAACCTTAGCACTTAATTTTGCATGATAATTGTGTTGACGTTATCATTTTAGCCCTTCTTCACTCTTCCTCACTACCTACATATATATATCTAGGAAAACTATTAAACCTGAAATTTGAATAGTTTTTCCATGAGTTAAAATTTTCTATTTTAATTAAGAAATACAACTTGTGATAGACTTACTTGTTATTAGATGTATTAAGATAGTAGGAGTTGGTCGATACCGTTGCTGCATGATTACCTTGATCTACACTTATATCCAGATGATATCCCACTAATATGTGTAAGTCGATCTCTTATGTTTAGTAATGCCTAAACCCTAAACTGTAAACCCTAAACCCTAAACCATAAACCCTAAACCCTAAACCCTGAACTATAAACCCTAAACCCTAAATTTTTTTGCAGAAATGACTGACTCGAGAGAAGACAAAGAAATATTATTGAACATGATCCGCGGTAGCGCTGAAGAAGGTCGTTATGACGATCGTGAAGGCAATGAGAACCCTGAGGGCATTGATGACGGTTCTCAGTACTTGGTCGACCCGAATGACCAAGACAATGTTGGTGAGGTCTGTAATATATGCAGCCTCCTATGTTTATATACATGAAATTCAAAAAAATTCCTTTATTAATTGTCTTGTTTCTGCCTACATAGTTCTCTGTCTCAACAACAACCATGAGGACCAGCAGAAAAGTACGAGGCCCGAAGAAGCCGATGGAGGGCCGGTTGGTTATCACAGATTTCGACGAGAGAACAGGCCAGCCACGTGGACCCCATGCAAGAGCCTTTGTCAACCACTTAGGGTACCTTGTCCAGGATAGGATCCTGATCAATGTCCATGAATAGAAGAAAAATAAGCAACGCCTAGAAATCAGTTCTGTCTCCGACCGTGACAAGGAACTAGTTTGGGTGACGTGTTGCAACATTTTACGCTAGACACAAACGATGAACAGTTGAAGGAAAGAGTTCGAGATTGGTCTATGAAGAAGATGGCCACACAATTCCAGTGCTATAAGAAGAATCTATATAACGACTATATCAAGAAGAACAAGACTTCGTATTTCAACTGTAAGCACTTTGTCAAGCTGCGGTCGTTTTAGGACGAGTTTGTACAGTTCAAGACGTCGGAAGAGGGTCAGCAATGGACGAGAAGAAACCAAGAGAATGCCCGACACAAGACCTACCACCATAGGATGGGATCAGGTGGCTACCCTACTGCCATTCCTAAGTGGAAAAAAGCCAAGCAAGAGCTAATTAACAGGGGGTTGGTGCCAGAATCCCTCGACTGGCCTGAGCGCGCCAAGCACTGGTTTTTCGCTCACGGAGGCCGCCTGGACCTAGAGACCGGAAAGGTCGTGTTTGGGGAACACATCCAAGCTGTAGCAGAAAGATTTCATCAAGCCCGCTCCGTCGCTCAAAGTGGAGAGTGACAGCCGAATAGAGATAAAGATGAGCTGACATACGCCCTGGGGAACCCTAAGCATGGTGGACGGACGAGAGGCTATGGCTTCGTGTCGTGGGAGCATACTTTCCCTCAGGGCAGAGAAACTTATAGAAGCCACCAGAGAAAGAAGGAAGAGGACAGGGAATGACTACACCAGTTGGAGGAGGCTGTTATGAAGACTAGTGAAGTGGCTCGTAAGGCACTAGAGCGGGAGGAAGCGCTTAAGGCCATTATGAATGAGCAAATCAGAAAGGCCGTGGAGGAAGTTGTAAGTTCCCGCCTCCAGAGCTTGTCACAGCCGGCCGCCAACATCAGCCCCAGCTCAACTCAGTTGAAAAGCAGTTGTGCTTCTACAGAGGTGCCTGTGAGGCAAGATGATGACGCAGGGGTGCGCTTCCCGGTGGATGACGTCACCGCTCCGTTGACGTCCTGTGAGCTGCATATTCCGGAGGGGAATGCCACAGTTAAGGTGGCTACCTGTGTTATATCTCCTATTGACCCCACCAAGACATCAAGGATCCACTCGGTCGCAATACCATCCGGATATACTAGTGTCTCAGTGGATAGAGTGGTCAAAGGCCATGAAAAATGTGGCTCTGGATATTGAAGGTGGTGATGGGGAGAAGACTCTAGGTGAAGCGGAGAAGACATTCATATGTTGGAAGAAACAATACATCATTATTCCTGGGGCGCCGCCACCACAACCGAACCCTAGGTGTGGATGATTGTGAATGCAATTGCTTTTCAATAATTATGTACTGTATCTAATTACGGTTCACTCATGTATATACCTTGTTCGTCTTTTTTAAATCCAGGACCTCCCCAAGTCTGTCTATCCATTCACCACATGACCACAGTGCCGTGGGACACGACGATGACGACGATTTCATACAAGCAGACAAGACTGCATCCCCACCGCTGGTCGTATCTCCTCCAAGACATACTCCAACGCCGCCAGCAGTCCAATCTCCTTCACAACAGCAAGCTCCAACCGCGCCACCACCGCCTCCGCCAATGCCGACAACGGCCGCCTCATCGGCACCGACTGGTCCATCGAGGAACAAGAGGCCCGCTGGCTCATAGAGATCGGTCCCACCACCTCCGCCGAAGAAACAAGTTGTGGTCACGAAGATCCCAAAGATGACCAAGCTTCCATACGAGAAGACTGATGAAGAACTTAATGCTTCAGTCAAGGCAAAAGTGAAAGCGTTCTTCGAAAAGACCAAAGCTGACACACGAGCAAAGCAAGAGAAGCCATACCTAATGTATCCTCGTGTAAAGCCACGTCAAGTGGTGCAGGCTATGCAAGACGAGAAGCGTGCCGCTAGTAAAAAAACCAGCGCCACCACTATCAGACTATGAGCATACTATCACAAAGAAATTCAAGGAGGACAAAAGGAAACAGAAGGCGGCCGGGAAAGATCTTGCACAGCTCGGCCAACAAGCGCAACAATCAGTGCCGCCACTAGTGGTTAAGAATCAATATGGTTCCAATATGAACTTGATGTAAATGTCGGTGCCTGATGATGTGGACTTAGATGAACTCGCCAAGTGGATGAATGTGACTGGGCTTTCATTAGAACAACTTCTCGGTTGGGAGGAACTGACAACTGTTAAAGAGGCCGAAGTTGTTGATGAATGGCAGATGAAGTACGTATATGGCAGGAGTCTATGCGACCCTGCAAATGTAAAAAATCTTGGTACACAAATGTACAAGCTGCACGAGTACTACTTGAGATTCTGTGCACAACATCAAAGTGAACAATATCTGGACATCCAAGTCAGAGACCGTCACTACTTCTGTGGAGATGACGTCATCTGGGTACAGTTTAGTGAAATACACCAGCTTCTCTATATGGATGCTCTTGACAAATCTCTCATAAGCTGCTACTGTCTGTAGGTGATTCTTCCTTTTAATCAATAATCCCACTCTAGCATATGTACGTATTCGTAATAACTATGCTCACGATGTGCAGACACATGATGAGAGAACTCAGATTGAAACAAGATGATCGAATTGGTTTTATCGATCCGTATGTCGTGTACAAGGACACAAAGACTAAAGATCCATTCAATCTGAAGATCAAGGAAATGGAGAAAAATCTCCGGAGGTTCTTTTATAACCAAAGGCATAAGGAGTTGATACTCTTCCCTTACAATATGGGGTAAAGTGTTGTGTTATATCATGTCTTAGTCAATCCAGTGTATATATATATATATATATATATATATATATATATATATATATATATATATATATATATATATATATATATATATATATATATATATATATAAGTTGACTCTATAAACAAATGCAGGGATCACTGGATACTCATTGAGATTAAGATCAAGGAACAAACTATAAATGTATGGGACTCAATGAGAAAAGAGCTGGCAATGTACCAAGACATGATAGACATGATCCAGAGGTAAGTTCTATCATTCGTTAATTATCGTTGCCTGCTCCTTTAATTTACTATGCTATACCTAATCAACGACTGACTTATTGGGCATGGCTTGGGCTTGGCTACAACAAAGATATCGTACGGATCTGAAAGTGCCACTCCCCCCTCCTATTTTACATAAGTGGGTGTCCAGACAACCGTACGGAACCAATTTGTGTGGATACTACGTTTGCGAGTACATGCGGTATAGCAAATTTACACCTGCTAAAGAGATGCTAAAAGTAAGTAACATGTGTATACAGTAAATTCATATCTTATTTATTTGTGGAAACTAAATAAATCTTATGTATATTAATATCTTTTCCTTTACTTAATGCAAATGGAAGGAGTGGGAATTGAAAGAACAAGTGTTCAAGCACACAATACTCGTCGCAATCCAGGAGACGATCGCAGGTTTGATCAACGATCATGTCAACCCGGAAGATGGCGAGTTCCACCACAACCCTAGGTTGAATTTGAAGAGTCCAAACAAGAACGAACACTTGTATGAGCTTTGAGTGGCGGACAAACATTTGTGTAACTCATTAACCGACGGCCGAACACTTGATTACTTGTATATTATTGTAAATGTAATGTGTATGTACGTATATGTATAGCTCTATAATATATATA
This sequence comes from Saccharum hybrid cultivar R570, assembly GCA_038087645.1. Lineage (NCBI taxonomy): Eukaryota > Viridiplantae > Streptophyta > Magnoliopsida > Poales > Poaceae > Saccharum > Saccharum hybrid cultivar. The sequence goes on along the minus strand of JAQSUU010000782.1, from coordinate 1,883,699 downwards.
TATATATATATATATATATATATATATATATATATATATATATATATATATATATATATATATATATATATATATATATATATAGTTTCATACTTTATTTGTGTGCAATAATGACGCTCTCGTATAGGTGCAACGTATACGGATAGTAGCAGCGAAGAATAAATTGGAAAACAATATAACTGAAAACCAAAATCAATAATGAATTGGAAAGAAAAAGGAAAAAGAAAAAAGAACCTAGGTGTTGCGTCACGTCGATGCCTGGCAGCACGTTTAGTCCCGGGCCTGAGAACCGAGACTAAAGGTGAGACCTTTAGTCCCGAAACCTTAGTCCCATCTTACAGCCCGAGACTAGAGGTCCTTTTGGACCGGGACTACAGCCCCGTTGTGCAGCCGTGCCAGTCGGCAGTAGTACACGGCTACACGCTATATATATGTTGTATGCAAGACTGTAGTATTTCATTGTACGTCCATGTGCATGTGCAGTGCATCGTCTCTGGATTCGATTCATTCGACGACCATTAATTTGCAGGGAACTGTACTCATGCACGCACGGTAATGCCGGGCGGGCGGACGGACGGTAAGAAGGAGGCAGCAACGTACATCAGGGGGACAACGGGGAGGGATAAAGACGACGGCGGCGCGGCGGCGCATGACGGTCAGGCGCGCGCGAGCGACATGGCCACGGCGCCGGGACGAGGCCGTCACGTGGGCATACGTGCAGCGGGCCGCCATCCCACGTGAGCACAGCTCCCAGTTGCCCCGATCCCCCACAGTCTTTTTCTTTTTTGGGCGAAACTCATCTCCTTTTTTGTCTCTGAGCAGCGGTGCCGTGCAGTGACAAGGGCCATGCATCTTCCTTGGGTTCTCATTAGAATCTTACTCCCTCCGTCCCCTCAAGTTTAATCAAATGCATACTTTCACCATTTCAGATTAATAAGACGTTTTATCTTTTCTAGGTACATATTTGCTATGGACTTTGATAAAAACACTATATTTAAATACATAGTAAAAGTAATGTGTCTAAAAAAGACAACGTCTTATAATTTAGAGTGGGGGTACAAAACAAAAGAGTAGTAATGTTTATGTTTATAGTAGGTAATAATTATCATTAGATTAATTATAGAATATATTTTTCATATAATAATCCTATTTGGAGATATAAATGTAGATATTCCCTCCGTTCCGGTTATAAGAAAGATTAATGGTCATTCAAAGACTTTCAAAGGCAATACATCTACTTGTCAAAAAAAAAGGCAATACATCTACTAAAAACCAATAGAGGGGGTTGGTCAAGACGTCAACTGGCCTTTGCTATTGCTATTCACTCTATGTTGAGTAATGTACTGCATTGGAAAGTATAGCTCATTTAGGGTGTGTTTAGTTCGCGAAATTTTTTGGCTTTGGCTACGGTAGCACTTTCGTTTGTATTTGTCAATTAGTGTCCAATCATGGACTAATTAGGCTCAAAAGATTCGTCTCGTAGTTTTATACCAAACTATGTAATTAGTTTTTTCATCTATATTTAATGTTTCATGCATGTGTTCAAACATTCGATGTGACGGGAAATCTTGAAAATTTTTGGAAACTAAATGTGGCCTTATTTGCGAGAAAATAGCATTTATGACAACTATTTAGTGATGAGCGACCGTTGCAAGTACTCGTGGGCTTAAACAGTTGGCACATCAGCCTTACCAACTACTTCAGGCTCCATCCGTAGAGTGTTGTAGTTCGATCTATGTAAAAAACACTCCTGTTATATAATGTAAGTATATTTCGAACTGAAAATATATAATAGACTTTGATCGTTATTTCCTCTCACAATTGGTTGTTTTTTTGCTTAAAAATCAATACTGACTCAGAGGCACTTTAAATATACATATATTGATGCAAGTTTTATGTTATAAACTTATATATAATTTGAATAAGTGCTTGTCTAAGTTTGTAACATTCTACTCTTTTATGAAATATGCTTGTGGAGGAAGTATTTGTTTTCTGTTTTTTTTCTGAAAAAGTAACAGGACCACTGCCAACTACTTGAAATATTTGTTTTAGGAAAGAAAAAACATGTACCAATTTTACACCCAAGTTTTCGTGTTGGCCCGATACAGTGTGCGAGGGTGTGCTTGGTTGGAGAGCAGAGTAGAATGGAATGGTTTCATCCCAAGTTCTAGTGATGGAATGGTTTCATCTTATGCTTGGTTGGAAGGACGAAGTGGTTCTATTTCTATGTTTGGTTGGAGGTTGAAATGGATGATACAACAGATCGGTTAACACTATTAACTATAGGGCCCACATGGCTTACAAACAAGAGCTTCTTCTCTGTCCAACACCATCGATCCACCCTACTCGATCCGCCACCCTTGCTCGCACCGCCACTTACCCGCCCACGGCTACTGCAACCTTGTACGAGCTCGTGCTACCATACCACCCCGTCAGGCGTGCCAGTTGTAGCCCCGTGTGATCCCGCGTTGTCGTCGGCCTGTGTGAGCTCGTGTAGCCGCCCACGCGCCACATGGTCCGCCCTCACCCATGGCTCCACCTATCTCCTGTCGTGCTGGTTCCTCTCGCCGGCTCCATCTTAGGTAACGTCGGATTCATCCTCGGGAGCGCAGGATCCGGCCGCCTGCCACTGTCCGTGTTTGCTCCGTGCACCCTAGCTCTGTCTCCGGTGGCGCCGGATACGCCCACCCTCAGCTACGTGGGCTCTCCACCGCCCATCCCAGCCATGTGTGTGCGCATGAGGGAGACGACGCTGACGTTGCCCGAGTGAAGGGAGCATGTCCAGGCAATTTTTTTTGGAGCAAGTCCGACATCTAAAAGAAATATTGTTAGTTAGAGATAACTACGTTCTAGTGTCTAGAAACCAAATACTCCATTCTCGAGTAGTATACAAACAAAGATGGAATGGTTCCGTCCTACTTTGTTCCATGAACTAAACACATCCTCGGTTCATGAGAACCATATTTCTTTCATGAGTAGGTTGAATGTTTATACACTAATATACTCCGCATGTCATTGAATCCATGGTAAATCTTCTTATACAAAGTCAAAAGTAGGTGTCCAACCTTGTAGCGGTAGCCTTGGGGTGCTCTGGGTCGCATCTGACACCCTGGTCCCACTCCACTTACGCGGAGTCAGCAGCAGCCGTCCAGCACCAAACCTGCAACAAGCGGTGACAACTAGAGGTGGGACTTTGGGCCATGCCGTGTGACACGGCACTCTCGTGCTTCGTGCCACTTCGGGTCATGACCTCTAGGCATGAGAGGCACGTCGGGTCGTGCTGATACGGCACGGTGATTTTTTTCTTCGGCCAAGCACGGTCCGTGGCACGTCGGCACGTCTTCGGGTCGTGCCGGCCCAAGCACGGTCCTCAAAATATTTTCACTAGTTTTCTTTTTTCACTCGTGATATGAAATATATATATATTGTGTGTACTATTTTAATGAAAGTTTAATGATTTTCATAATATATTTAAGAATTAGATAAGAGGTAGTCTAGTAAACGAAAGAAAATTGCATTGTATAGTTATAAAAGTGTCTACGTACCATTTTTATGCCATGCCGCCCCAAGCACGGCTCAAGATGCGGGTCGAGCCATGTAGCCAGCCGTGTCGAGATTCTAGACACGGTACGGCCCTCGTGTACGTGTCGTGCTGGTACAGCTCAAAATATTTTGTATCGTGTCGTGCTTCAGGTCGTGCCAAAAACCATGCGATGACCCGTCTTTAAATAGCACGGCGTAGTCCCAGCTCTAGTGACTACAAGGGTGCCCTGCCGCCGCAGGCTTTTCTTTTTCCTGATCTGGGGAATCACGTACCGTACCGGCGTGCCATGCATGCAACAACATAATGGTTCGATTAGGCCGTATATACGCACTGCACCAACGCAGCAGTCACGCCCCCCTTGACCAAATCTTTGACCCTCTGGCTCTAGGCTCTGGCCGTGGCCGGCTGCCGCTGGCGGGCTTTTCCTGTTGGCGCCATGGAGGCTGTGTTCAGTTCCTCAAAAAAAAAAAACACTATGCGAAAAAAAGATTCCCCGTCACATCAAACTTGCGATACATGCATGGAGTACTAAATGTAGATGAAATCAAAAACTAATTGTACCACTTGGTTGTACTTTGCGAGACGAACGTTTTGAACCTAATTAGTCAACGGTTGAATATTATTTGCCAAATAAAACCAAAACATGCTACAGTACTTTTTTTATCCCTTTTCAGGGATCTAAACACAGCCGGAGTTAAACGCGGCGCTGGCGAAAGCTGCAGCCCGCAGGTGCAGCTGCTGGCCTGGTCGAATCGATCTCGTCGTACCGGGCCAGCTCGGCAGTCGGCTCGTCCGTCCGTGATCACACGGATGCATGCGCGTGGCCGGTCTGGCAGCCATGCAGAGGCAACAGCAGTCTCCAGTCCGTAGTTGTGGTAGTTGGTGATTGGACTTGCCGATCCAGAGCCGCTCTAGGCAAGCCGTACCTGGAGCGAGTCAGTCAGCGAGTGGCCGGGTCTTTTTTACCCACGTTGGTAATACTATAAGGGTGTGTAGCATCTTTTATTGTTATTTGGTAAAATTTATCTAATTATGGACTAACTAGGCTCAAAAGATTCGTCCCGACATTTACAGACAAACTATGCAATTAGTTATCTTTTTTACCTATATTTACTGATCCATGCATGCGTCGAAAGATTTGATGTGATGGGTGGAAGAAAAAATATTTTGGGTTGGGATGAGAAGTGAACGCAGCCTAAGTCTTTTTTGTCATGGCATGAAGAAAGTTGGTCATGTCTTTTTTTTCTTTCTACCTTTTGATCATGGTGAATGAGGACTTGGACAGTTGGCCTGGAGCGAGAGGTTACGGTACCCGCGGTGAGGCCGTTGCCGTTCTGGTCTCGCCATGCCTGCCAGTGCGTGCGACCCTGCGACTACGATCCATCCATTCCATCCGTCCATCCACGACGTGCCCTGCCGTCACCCTAGTCACCTTTCCCTTCGTCAGTCGTCAAGCTCCGCACGGCAAAGAAGTATGCAGTGCGGCACGGCGGCCGGTGCGTCGCGTCAGTTGACGGTGCCCTGCATGCGCATCCGGGCGTTCCGGCCGGCTCCTCCACGGGTCTCGTCGTGGATCCGTCTCCCGTCTCCATGGGTCTCGTCGTGCATCCGTCTCCCGTCACCCCCGCAGGCCCGCACACCGCATATTCCTATCCCCTCCGAACCCGTCAATCAGTCCTCACGTGCCACTGCGGAGTGGACCAGTGGGGACCTACCTCCTCCTCTCGTTCGTTCGTTCGGTTCCAACCCGGCAAAAGTTATCCCAGGTCCCAGCCTGGTTCGGAGAGACGACGCACCTCCGGACCTACTACCCGCCTGCGGGCATGCCGCTTGTGTGTCTACTGTCTAGTCTAGTCTTGCCTCCAAAGTTAGTTATACCGATCGAGCGAGGGACTTGGGATCGGACGACAGCACATGCCGTGCACGTACTACTATTATCGTGTTGTCCAGTCCAGCCACATATAGAACTGTACACATGGCTCCGGTGGATGTTGGAGGCTACACATACTCCGTATACTACATTCATACATAATATTGCACAGTGCTGCCGCGTGCTGTACGTGTCACCTCCTCCCTCTTTCCCAAATTACCTGTCGCTTTTGGTTTTCGTCCCGCAAGTTTGACTCGATTTGTAGAAAATGCGTGGACATTTGTATGTCTAAATAAATTTATTAAAAAAACTAAATTCAAAAATCTTTTCAATGATACCAATTATGTACCATAAATATTAATATTTTTAATAAATATTTTGTCAAAGTTGTTTCTCGGGAAGCGAAAATAACAGATATTTTGGGACGGAGGGAGTACTACTGGACTACGTGGGGGACTAAAGTTTAGGAGGTGTCACATCGAGTGTTCGGATATTAATAATAAAACTAATTACAGATGTCGTGACTAATTCGCGAGACGAATCTATTAAGAATAATTAATCCATTATTGGCACATGTTTACTCCAAATTAGTGTCCAACATCCGATGTGGCACACACTAAACTTTTCAGAGGACCCCTATATCGTGGCCAAAAGATCTGATAGCGCGGTACCGGCGAATGAAACCATCAAACTAAAGCCCTGTTTAGTTCCCAAAAATTTTGCAAAATTTTTTAGATTCCCTGTCACATCGAATCTTTGGACACATGCATGAAGCATTAAATATAGATAAAAAATAAAACTAATTACACAGTTTAGACGAAAATGGACGAGACGAATCTTTTAAGCCTAATTACACCATGATTGGATACTAATTGTCAAATAACAACGAAACTTACTACAGTGTCATTTTGCAAAATTTTTTAGATCTAAACCGGCCCTAAGAAGATCGGCACGGTCAAGCAGAGGTGTAATACAGTACCATATCTCACGCACAAATCAATCAATCTATCAATCTCTCTCTCTCTCGCCAACGAACTCCCGCTCATATCGGATCGACCACCATGTGCAATTAACGAATCTTACTAATCTAGTGGACAACCGTGATTTCTCAATGATGATCACAGCCGTAAACAACCCTTGCTTCTCCACATAGTATATAACCGTCTTGAGTCTTGACACACCAACCAAGATACGGTAAGATCGTTGTTAGTATACACTACTAGTACCCGACTACCGTTACCACCTAAACAAAAATTTGAAGGTAGACGTACCTAAACGGTCGCTAAACCTAGCCTAGCCGATGATCCTCGTAGCCTTCGATCTCGAGTAGTAAGGGCTCCTTTGGATCGTAGGAAAAGAAAAACATGGAAATAGGAAAATCGTAGGAATATTGTAGGATTATAGAGACAAAACAAAGGATTGGAACCTACAGGAATTTTGATGGAATGGCCGTTTGGATGGGTCATAGGAAAATCATAGGAATTATAAATGATTTTTAGCCATAATGGAGTTAGTTTCTTTTCACTAGCTAATCAGACATGGCTAAACCATCTCTTGTAGGGACAAGGACCACCATTACCTAGTAGCAGCAGCATTGATTTTCTCGTTCTTCATGCACAGGAATTTTACAAAGAGCTCTGATTGGATGCTACCAATCCTCTGGAATGCGCATGCAAAGAAGTAAATTCCTATGGAATTCTATTCATGTTTCCTGCAAATCAAATAATAGGATAGGAACAAATCCTATACAAATAGTGTTCTACAAAATTCCTACGTAAAACCTGCGATCCAAAGGACCCCTAAGCAGTAATACTCCATTGTCAAATCACGCGCGGCACGGCAGCCATTGTCAAATCAAACCCACCAAATCTGGCGCCTTGACTACCCACCAATCTGCAGCATGCATGCATGCATGTTAGTACTGTAGTAGTACCTCTGTATAGGATCGGATCGGAGCATACTCCTATAATATTGCCAGCTTGTGCTTAGATTACCACTGATGGATGTTGCTGGACCGGAAACCCGTACTACAGCTTGACTGCTTGAGAGTCCGCGACGAAGCACCCTCCCACGTTGCCAAAAAGGGTACAGCCACCCTTCAATCACAATTCACAAGGGATTGATTCATTGCCTGCCACTTGCTGCTGCTGCTCAATTATCAATAACATTACACTTCCCCGTATTCTTTGTACTCTACTCAAGCACAAGTAACCCCTTGTTTAGATGACATCAAAATTCCAAAGTTTTTTCACTCTCTCTCCATCACATCAATTTTTAACTGCTTGCATGGAGTATTAAATGTAGGTAAAAAAATAACTAATTACACAGTTTAGTTGTAAATCACGAGATGAATCTTTTGAGCCTAGTTGGTCCACGATTGGACAATATTTGTCAAATAAGACGAAAGTGATACTATTCATCGGGTTGAAATTTTTTCCCAATCTAAACAAGGGCTAAGTGTGTTTTTCTAGATAACGGAGGGTGTGGTCATTTCACATGCAAACCCAAAATATTTCCTCTTCCAATTGTCACATCGAATCTTTGATACATGCATGGAGCATTAAATGTAGGTAAAAAAGATAACTAATTGCATAGTTTGTCTGTAAATGTCGAGACGAATCTTTTGAGCCTAGTTAGTCCATGGTTAGACAAATTTTGTCAAATAACAACGAAAGATGCTACAATAACTTTTCACTCACTTTTCACCGACTAAACACACCCGGAATAGAAATGTCCCAGTCTCCACATCACAGCGACTACTACAACGATACAGAATTTTGGACGTACAGTATATTTTTCACCGCTACTACTACACTGGACCCCAGCCGTCCTGCCTCTCTGTTCCTCTCCCTCTACGTAAGCGCCGCGTCATCACAAAGATCCGGTGGGGTGTGGGTAAAGGAATGCGAGTGGAGTCAGACGAGATGCGACGGGCGCATGCATGTCATGCCAGGTAGATGGCGCGCGCAGTGGGGAACACATGCGGTGCGTGGCATGCGTCAGCGGATTGTTGCCCAGAGACGCCGCCCGTGGGCTCCGCTGTCCGCACTGACCGATTGACCGTCACCCCCTTCAGCCCCACCAGCAGAGGGAGGACCGGCGTGGCGTGGAAGTGGAACGCCTGCATCCAGCAGCCGTCGCAGCATTTTTACTACTCTGTTCCTGACCACTTTCATCCCACTGCTGAGTATATGGCCCGTGTCCGGATGACCGGATGCATCGTGTAACGGCGCTAGCGCTACGGCCTCCGAGTGGCGTGGTTGCATAACGCACGCACGCAGGCCGCGGCGCGCGTCGCCGGGGCAGTGTCTGTGTCCGTCAGCGTCAGGCATGTGGATCGGAGGCGAAAAGCGACGCGGCACAGCCACGCAAACGCACGCACCGGATGGCCCGCCGGCGCCATACAAAATTTGCATTGGCGCACCGCTGATATATATACACAGATACAGGCCGGGAGAAATTATAAGATCTCGTGCTTATCGGCCAGCACCTTTCCTGTATTAGTACGAGTAGGATTACTTATTACTACGTATTATTTATATACTGGTGCTGTACCCGCACGCGTACCATCATCTCGAGTCGAGCACTCATCATGTGTAGTGTAGGTAGGAATGTATGTATCCGTCACAAAACGTATGAGCAAGTAACTAGTAGCCAAGTAGTAGTAGTTCAGTGTATCTAAACACAGATACAGTGTTACCGTAGCTAGTACTACGTAGTACGCCACGTAACCGTTGTTAATGACCTTACAACAAACCAGCTAGTACCCGATGTTGCAAGGACGGGTGACCCTGGCCCCTGCCCTATAGTCCCTACTTCTTTACAGCACATACGTACCGCAGTTGCCATTTACTACGCGTCCCTGTGCAGGCCACTGCGGCGGGCCGGCACACGGCCATGCACGCACGCACCTCCTCTGCTCCCTGCCCTGCATGCAAGTGCCGCTTCTGGCCACTGTTCACCGTTTGACGCGCGCAGGCCGCAGGGGAAATGGATAACCGCCAGCCAGCACACAGTGTGTGCGCATGCAGACGCATGCTAAGGCAAAGCGGGCTGCACGCAACGCACACACGGGAGCCGGGAGCGGCATCTGCTGGCCGCGCGTGGCAGGGCGACGCAAACGGCCATGCGCTTGCGCTGCGCGCGCTAGATTTCCCCGGCCCCGCCGCGTGCGCGCCTGTGCCCGTGCCGGCCCGTCCTCGGCAAGGCAACAGAGCGGCGCATGCAGATGGCAGTCACGCCGACACCGGCCGGCCCTGCATGGCGACCGCGCGCCCACCGGGTCAGGCCGTCAGTTCTCTTCTCTTTATGCCTTGTTCACTTCCCCATCCCAACCCAAAATATTTTCTCTTCCACCCATCACATCAAATCTTTCAACGTATGCATGGAGCATTAAATGTAGGTAAAAAAGATAACTAATTATATAGTTTGTCTGTAAATGTCGGGACGAATCTTTTGAGCCTAGTTAGTCTATGATTGACAAATTTTACCAAATAACAACGAAAGATGCTACAAATAACTTTACACCTACTTTTCACGAAGTGAACACACCCTTAGTTTATTTTCTGTAATATTATTACCGCGGTTAATATAAGGGAAATGGACGGACGGTCGGGAACGGAACGCCTCCTGGCTCTCCTCCTGCGACCGCGGGCGGCGCACGCAGCGCCCACATGGCGGCGGTCGCCTTTTGGGTGGGTGGGTGCGGTCTCGTGGGCTGGCTGGCGGGGCGCGCCCCAACCAGTGCGCGCGCCGCGCGCGAGGCAAGCAGCGGGCGGGCGAGTGGGTTTCGTCGCGTCCGCATGCATCACCGTGGCCTCGCCGCGTTTTTGGGTCAAAGCCCCGGCGTCCGCGCGCGGTCGCGGGAGGGCTGGGTGGGTGGGTCGCTCGGCAGTCGGCTCCGAGGACCAAGGCACGCGCCGGCACGGGGTTGGGCAGGGCGGTCAGGAGCGCGCAGGGCAGAGGAGGGCACCGGGCACGGACACGCCTCCGAGTCCGCGCCGGCCTCGCCTGGGTTGGCTGGCTGGTGGTTGGACAGGTTGGTCGTCGCCGCCGTCCCGAGGCAGCATGTGTGGGCGTGCGAGTCTGTGGGGGCACTGGAGATTTTTGGTTCGTCTCTGACGGTGGGCTCGGGCGCAGCGCACGGCTCGGCCTCGACGGTTGGGAGTTGGGGGTTGGGAGCTCGGCTCGGTCGTCGTCGGCTACGAACCAGATATGCTGTTGGCGTTACCACTACCAGTAGTCCAGTACACGGGGAGTACTATACTACCAACTGTTCACGCTCGTTGGTTAGTTGTAGTATTCCGTTTTGGGGCCGAGTAGCACGGAATGGCTCGTACGTGCAAGCACCGTACCGTGCATACGACCGAGTTCACAGCTGAAATCTCAGACTCAAAACATTTCAGTTTGGGACGTTGGAACTACCGCCAGTGGTGTGCAAAGGCGACTCTGGCCCCCGTAATACAAAGCTAAGGAACACACCCTATTGATGCTAATTGGATTACAACGCCGGTAGGGAGTTGGATCACTTGATGCCTTGATAGAGGCTGGCTAAGGATTAGCCTTGCCAACTATGAGGTCACAGTCCTCGTCTAACAATATATACCCACACGAACAACTCACCCGGTGTAGAAAATACAGGAGATGTGTTTTTATATCGATTGGGTAGATAAATCTCTCAATCGGTTGTGATATACTCTTGTATAAATAGAGGGGGTGGTTTTACCCCAGTAAAAACATGTCTCACACTTTCCACTAGATCAAATATGTTTTCAAATGAAAAACATAAATTTGGGCCATACTACCAAAATCAACTTAGTCCGGTTTTTTCGAAACCGGCATGCACTGGTTTGTACAGTAAAGGCAGAGGAGTTTGCATGTGTTTTTCAATCCATCTTCTTCTCTCCAATAATATTTTGTCGTCAAGAACTCCACTGCTCGTAAATATCTAACCATTTTAGGTTTGTTCTAATTGTAACCACCAATACGTGGAAATTTTTATATATTTACACCACCAGGATCGCATGAGTATACAAAAAAAATACTTCCATAATATACAGATCTTGTCATTTAAGATATTTTACTTTTATAATTATTTCAATAAAAAAAGAGTACTCGAAGATTGTGTACACGTCTTGACTTACACAACCTCCTATATTAAAAGCATGTTGCTCGCTACCAATAACAAAACCTACAACATTCATATTTCTACCGATAAGTTTTTGAGATAACAGGAGTATTTAAAATAGAGAAGCCGATATGTATTAGTGGTACAATATATATATATCATTGTAGGAATTTCACAAGAACGGCCCGATTCTACCACCCTCATTGGTCATGGAGCCAGGACCGGTCCAAGCTACATTATATTACTTAACCCCTATGCAATATAAGCTAAAGGTAAGTCTAATTTCTATTGGTCACATACTTGTAGTGGGTTAGGTAGTATGTAGGTAGAACAATTACCCGCCCAAGAGTTTACCAGAAACCTTAAGTCTTACTCGTGCCAGGAAGCCTTATGTGTAAGAATTCGTACTCGTGCTTGCCCACACATAGACCAAGAGGGATTTGGATTTTGAAGTGTCTGAGGGTCCTGTCCAGTTTCTAGAAGAGTGGAGGGTCAGCACGAGGACACCACATGCCCTCGTCATTGGAGGCTTGGAACCCTACCGATTGGTGTCGTACATTTTTGCCTCCGAGTGGACCACAAGGGTTCTTGCACTGGACTGCTTGAGCATAGATCGTGCCCTGTAGCAAAGGTCTATGTTGAGGATCATGCCGATGTAGGTAGGTTGAAGGGGGTCGAGGAGGGTGGACTGGAGGGGGCAAGGCGTGGTCCGACTGGAGAAGATATGGGCGAAGGTGAGGCGCAATCGTGCAGAAGTGACATGACAGTGTTGCTCAACTGCACGTGAGTGAGAATGTGTGGCGGCTGAAGAGGGGGGGGGGGGAGGTGTGACAAACCATGTGGCCATGTGGGGGTGTCAATGGATAAGTTGGGATTTTTCTTGGTTTGGCCCGACTTGAGCTACTAAGGCCCCGTTCACTTCCCATGCAAATCTAAAATATTTTCTCTTCCACCCATCACATCAAATATTTGGACGCATGCATGGAGTATTAAATATAGGTAAAAAATAACTAATTGCTAAGTTTGTCTGGTTTTTGCGAGACGAATCTTTTGAGCCTAGTTACTTCATGGTTGGATAATATTTGTCAAATAAAAACGAAAGGGGATACAGTAACTTTTCACCAACTAAACACACCCTAAACAAGAATGCTACATATATAGATATAGGGATACACTTGAATTTCAGGCACGCGATAGTACTCGCGAGTGAAATATAATACCCAAACCTATGGGTATCAAGGTTTTAAATAGTGGGCTATATAGCTGTTGGAGAGAGACAACGCCAAGCTATTGTTACTTTTGCCACTATGTCAACTAAGACCTCTATATTGCGATATAGCGTCGCTAGATTACTTAGCTGTAGCTTTGAAATAGCGCCACTATTTAAATTTCAGCTATAATAGTGACAATGTAATTATTACCTACTTATATCTTGTTTTAAAGTTGGTATTTAGCAAAATTGAACGCTTGAGTTTCATGAATCATGTTCTAATATCATATTAATTATTGTTTCCTACATCCCTAGAACCTTGGAAAGATATTTGTGTTCATCAAATATCATGATTGTCACGTTTTTATGAATCAATTACTCATATTTTTTATGATTTTCTTATAAACCGCTATTAGATATAGCTGTATAGCCTTTTAAAAAAGATGCCGCTATTTGCTATAGCCCGCTATTAAAAACTATGGTGGGTATCTTTTGTCTATGGGTCCAACTACCATCCATACAACCATAGTGAGTAAGCAGCATCTGCGTCAGTTTTTATATGCCAAATAAAGTGCTACATGACAATGTGAATTATTATTATTTTGTCTCAAACTTCTTCTGCCTACGTACACTTCAAGCAAGCGTCACAAGTACGTTACTAGTGTGGCTCAAACATTTGCCGCAAACACGTAAACCGATAGTATCATCATTTCCTAACACGGCAAGATTATCGCCAAAGGCAAGCCGCATGCCCCATGACGCTAACACACCCAAAGCTTAGCTGTAAAAAACCGGACGAGCCAGTGAGTCGATGCGCGCGCGCACGTCGGCACGAGCTCTACTGACACACCTTTAAACAAGCCGCCGAAAAAAAGAACGCACCAAATTCAACTCCTAAATTCCACTATGCAAAAAGAAGATTCTCATCACATCAAAATGGCGGCACATGCATGGAGTACTAAATATAGATGAAATTAAAAACTAATTGCACAGTTTTGTTGTACTTTGCGAGACGAACATTTTGAGCCTAATTAATCAAAGTTTGAACAATTTTTACCAAATACAAACAAATTGCTACAGTGCTACATATATAGATATAGGGATACACTTGAATTTCGGGCACGCGATAGTACTCGCGAGTGAAATATAATACCCAAACCTGTGGGTATCAAGGTTTTAAATAGTGAGCTATATAGCTGCTGGAGAGAGATCATGCCAAGCTATTGTTACTTTTGCCACTATGTCAACTAAGACCTCTATATTGCGATATAGCGTCGCTAGATTACTTAGCTGTAGCTTTGAAATAGCACCACTATTTAAATTTCAGCTATAATAGTGACAATCTAATTATTACCTACTTAGACTACCCGTAGTGGATACTCTAAAACGATACTCTAAAGCTTTAGAGTATGAATATAGAGTAAAAACTGCTGCACTGGGTACTCTAAAACGATACTCTATCCTTTCTCTCACTCTATATCTAGAGTAGTACTGTGCTTACTCTATACTCTGTAGTGGCGGGCCCCGCTAGCTAAACAAAGGAAAAAATGCTATAACTCACAAACAAAAAATCCAAATTAAATTTCGATTGCACCATTAAATTCGTCTCAATAAATCCTTCAAAACTAGATCACACATGGATATATTTAGATAAAGTGACAAGTTGGTCCCACAGTGAATAGAGTGGATAGAGGATGATATAGAGGATGGATGGGTGCGGGAGAATTGAGTATAGAGTAGAGAATCTTGCTGACTAGGACGTATAGAGGATGAATATAGAGGTCCATGAGTGCGAGTAGTCTTATATCTTGTTTTAAAGTTGGTATTTAGCAAAATTGAACGCTTGAGCTTTATGAATCATGCTCTCATATCATATTAAGTATTGTTTCCTACATCCCTAGAACCTTAGAAAGATATTTGTGTTCATCAAATATCATGATTGTCACATTTTTATGAATCAATTACTCATATTTTTTATGATTCTCTTATAAACCGTTATCCGGCATAGCTCCGCTATAGCTGTATAGCCTCTGAAAAAAAGATGCCGCTATTTGTTATAGCCCGCTATTTAAAACTATGGTGGGTATCTTTTGTCTATGTACCATCCATACAACCATAGTGAGAAAGCAACATCTGCGTCATTTTTTATATGCCAAATAAAGTGCTACATGACAATGTGAATTATTATTATTTTGTCTCAAACTTCTTCTGCCTACGTACACTTCAAGCAAGCGTCACAAGTACGTTACTAGTGTGGCTCAAACATTTGCCGCAAACACGTAAACCGATAGTATCATCATTTCCTAACACGGCAAGATTATCGCCAAAGGCAAGCCGCATGCCCCATGACGCTAACACACCCAAAGCTTAGCTGTAAAAAACCGGACGAGCCAGTGAGTCGATGCGCGCGCGCACGTCGGCACGAGCTCTACTGACACACCTTTAAACAAGCCGCCGAAAAAAAGAACGCCCCAAATTCAACTCCCAAATTCCGCTATGCAAAAAGAAGATTCCCATCACATCAAAATGGCGGCACATGCATGGAGTACTAAATATAGATGAAATTAAAAACTAATTGCACAGTTTTGTTGTACTTTGCGAGACGAACATTTTGAGCCTAATTAATCAAAGTTTGAACAATTTTTACCAAATACAAACAAATTGCTACAGTGCTACATATATAGATATAGGGATACACTTGAATTTCGGGCACGCGATAGTACTCGCGAGTGAAATATAATACCCAAACCTGTGGGTATCAAGGTTTTAAATAGTGAGCTATATAGCTGCTGGAGAGAGATCATGCCAAGTTATTGTTACTTTTGCCACTATGTCAACTAAGACCTCTATATTGCGATATAGCGTCGCTAGATTACTTAGATGTAGCTTTGAAATAGCACCACTATTTAAATTTCAGCTATAATAGTGACAATCTAATTATTACCTACTTAGACTACCCGTAGTGGATACTCTAAAACGATACTCTAAAGCTTTAGAGTATGAATATAGAGTAAAAACTGCTGCACTGGGTACTCTAAAACGATACTCTATCCTTTCTCTCACTCTATATCTAGAGTAGTACTGTGCTTACTCTATACTCTGTAGTGGCGGACCCCGCTAGCTAAACAAAGGAAAAAATGCTATAACTCACAAACAAAAAATCCAAATTAAATTTCGATTGCACCATTAAATTCGTCTCAATAAATCCTTCAAAACTAGATCACACATGGATATATTTAGATAAAGTGACAAGTTGGTCCCACAGTGAATAGAGTGGATAGAGGATGATATAGAGGATGGATGGGTGCGGGAGAATTGAGTATAGAGTAGAGAATCTTGCTGACTAGGACGTATAGATGATGAATATAGAGGTCCATGAGTGCGGGTAGTCTTATATCTTGTTTTAAAGTTGGTATTTAGCAAAATTGAACGCTTGAGTTTTATGAATCATGCTCTCATATCATATTAAGTATTGTTTCCTACATCCCTAGAACCTTAGAAAGATATTTGTGTTCATCAAATATCATGATTGTCACATTTTTATGAATCAATTACTCATATTTTTTATGATTTTCTTATAAACCGTTATCCGGCATAGCTCCGCTATAGCTGTATAGCCTCTGAAAAAAAGATGCCGCTATTTGTTATAGCCCGCTATTTAAAACTATGGTGGGTATCTTTTGTCTATGTACCATCCATACAACCATAGTGAGAAAGCAACATCTGCGTCATTTTTTATATGCCAAATAAAGTGCTACATGACAATGTGAATTATTATTATTTTGTCTCAAACTTCTTCTGCGTACGTACACTTCAAGCAAGCGTCACAAGTACGTTACTAGTGTGGCTCAAACATTTGCCGCAAACACGTAAACCGATAGTATCATCATTTCCTAACACGGCAAGATTATCGCCAAAGGCAAGCCGCATGCCCCATGACGCTAACACACCCAAAGCTTAGCGGTAAAAAGCCGGACGAGCCAGTGAGTCGATGCGCGCGCGCACGTCGGCACGAGCTCTAGTGACACACCTTTAAACAAGCCGCCGAAAAAAAAAACAACCAAAAAGGCAAAAAGTGCATGACACCGGGGTCCACGCGTCATCCTCTGCACGGCCAGCTATTACCGTCGTCGACGACGCCCCGCTCCCTAGGCGCCAACGTCTCGCCTCCCCGCCCGCTCGTACCCCGACGCGTCGACACGAGACACTCCGAAATTTATACGAGTAGCGCGGGGGCAGTAGCGTCATTTCGAGCTCCCCCGCCACCGCTTTAAATTGCTCCCAAAAGCGGGAGCCGAACAGAGCGAGGCACCCAGAGCGCCGCGCCCGCACGCAGAGGAGGCGAGAGGAAGCAGAGGAGGACGATGGTGGCGATGGGCGTGGACGAGGACGAAGAGCGGCGGCTGGATGAGCGGCCCATGCACCAGGGCTGCATGTCGGGGTTCCTCCACCTGTTCGACCGGCCCCAGATCCTCTCCGGCCGCCGCCTCCACAACTCGCAGCGCCGCCTCACGTCGTTCTCCAGTGTACGTACGCGCGCGCCCTTGGCCGGCCTTCTGAAGCAGGTCGAAGGCGTCTGCACACGGTTATCGAATCTTGGTTGTGACCGCTGTGCTGTGTGTGTTTCAGGGCTCGGCGACGCCGTCCGAGCGGTCGATGCCGCTGGAGCGCGCGACGCCGGCGCCGACTTCGCCGGACATGACGCCGCCGGCCGCGCCGCGGCCGTCGCTGCAGCTTCCACCTCTGGACCTCAAGGACGGAGGCGGTGGCGGCGGCGGTGGTTACGGCGCCGCGCCGTCGTGGAGGCTGCCGCGGCTCTCGCTGGACAGCCGCGCGGTGGTCGACGCCAGGGGCAAGCTCCGGCCGCGCGAGATCCGGACCTCGGCTTCCGCCGCCGGCGCGCCGCCGTCCCCGTCCGCGGGGGGAGGGGACGAGCGCCGTTCCCCGAGCGTGGTCGCGCGGCTCATGGGCCTCGACGCGCTCCCGCAACGCCACCTGGCGGCCGTCGAGTGCGGGCAGCACGGGCACGGCGGCGAGAGCCCGGCCGCGCTCCGGCGGTCCGCGTCCGAGCGCGTGCCTCGGGACCCGGCGCAGTTCCGCTTCGTCGACCCGTCCTTCTTCGAGAGGCCGGCGGCGTCGCCGCTGCCGCCGCCGCAGCACCGGCCGTCGCCGGCGTCGTCCCAGGCTGCATCCGAGGAGGCGGCAATGCGGCGGGCACCGGATCCGTCCGTCGTCCCGCGAGCGTTCCAGAGGCGCAGCCGCTTCGACGCGCACGAGGTGTTCCCGGATCCCGCGAAGCAGCGCGCGGACCCGGCGTCCGGCGGCGCCGCCCACGGCGAGATCGCGCTCTACGGCGAGATCGAGCGGCGCCTCCGCAAGCGCGGCATCGCGGAGCCCGCGAGGGATCTCGAGACGCTGAAGCAGATACTGGAGGCGCTGCAGCTCAAGGGCCTCCTCCACCACACCCCTCCGCCGGCGCCTGCGCAGGCGCGCACCCCTCCGCCACCCATCGTCGTCATGCGCCCGTCCAGTCGCGTGCCGCCGAAGATGTCGCCGCCGGCGCGGCTGACCCCCGCACGCCGGCTTCACGTGGACGTCGACCGCGCGCGCCGCCCCCGCTCGCCGGACCTGGCGGCGTCCCCCGCGCGTAGCCCGGCCTCCCCGGCTCGCCGTGGCTCGATGTCCCCACAGCGGCGCGTCTCGCCGGCGCAGTCCCCGAAGCAGCAGCAGGCTCCATTCAGGAAGCCAAGCGGCTTCGACTCCGCCGGCGCCCGCTCCCGCATTGCCCGCCGCGCGGCGCACAACGCCGCGGCCCTGTTCCCCGACGACGAGGCCTCCACAACTTTCTCCGACGGCGGCAGCAGCAGCTCCTTGAGCGCCTCCTCTCGCTGGGATTTCGAGCCGGTAAGCCTCCCGCGCCTGCACCACCACTAGCTGATCTCGCAACATTTTAGTACCAAATGTCTTATCGTCTCTGGGACCGTTGCGCATGCAGCAGCCGGACCCTCGGACGGACCGTGGCCTGCTGGAGCGGTGCGGGAAGCTCCTGAGCAGCATCCAGGCGTTCACCGGCGGCGACGCGGCGGGGGCCGACCAGCAGCCAAGCCCCGTGTCCGTGCTCGACGCGGCGGCCTTCCTGGCTGACGAGGACTCGCCGTCATCGTCGTCGGGGTCGAAACGAGCCATCGACTTCCGCAGCAGCAGCAGCGTCGGGCGCGCAAAGCCGGCCACCACTGTATCCGACCCAGAGGATGACGAGTGGGTCCCATCGTCATGGTCGTTGGACCCGGAGGCTTGCCGCGACCCGGACTACGCGTACGTGGCCGAGCTGGTCCGGCTGCTCGGTGGCTCCCGCCGCACGCGGGACCCAGCCGACGCGTACCGGGCCGCGGAGCAGCGCTGGCGCCAGCAGCGTGGAAGCGGCGGCGGCCAAGGCGACCCCGACGACACGTGGCACCACCGGAGGCTGCTGTGCGGCGCGGTGGCCGAGGCCCTGGAGCGGCAGCGGGCGGCGTGCCCCTGGGAGCCCGCGGCGTGGCTCCGCGGCGCCGACCTCGTGGCCCACGTCTGGGCCGTGGTCCGGCGCGCCGGCGAGCCCGTCGTGGCGCGCGCCGCGGGGGAGGACGCGGACCTCAACGACGTCACCTGCAGCGCGATCCGGCGCGACCTGGCCGCGGACAGCAGCAGCGGCCCGTGGGGATCCCAGCCGAAGCAGCGGCACGGCGCGGAGGCCGCCGACGCGGTGCTGCAGATCGAGCGGCTGGTGTTCAAGGACCTGGTCGCGGACACCATCCGCGAGCTCGCCGACGCGGACCGGCCCCTCCTGCCGCGCCGGAAGCTGGTGTTCTGATCACGATCAGGCTGGCATCGGCCGAGACTTGCAGAGCAGAGGAGGATTAGAGAAGCGATGAAGGAAGATTAATAATCGAGTTTTAACTTTTGGTTTGCGTCTTAGTACTGCGCATCTTCAATTAGAGTGATGTAAAATTATGCCCACTAGCTCTACCGTTTTTTTTTTGTTACCACGCAGTGATCATGTTAAGTAGCACTGCTAATCGGAACTGTTAATTAATTAGTAGGCATGTAGTAACGTCGATGATTATGGAGCAGGTTTAAGAACTCCAAGCAAGGAAAAGGACTGGTGCAATAACGCAGTGATGCGTGCACAGTTTCTCGATTTGGGGCCTGGCCTGGGCGGCCTGCGCTGCGACGGATCTGGCTTTGGACGCGTGGGACGGGATCATGGGAAGGGTAGGCCGGCCCGCCTCTGCCCGGAGTGCGCAGTGCAGTGGTCGCCGTGGAAGTGGCAACAGTGCCCGAATCCGTCGTGTTCGTTATCACGACGTGGGTTCGTCGACGTCGATGCTCTCTAATCGATGGGATCATTTTGGCACCGGCAATAAATAAGGCCACGTCCTGGTTGCGGATTCTGAATCGGGAAACGAAACAGAGCTGACCTTTCTTGGTCGGTACTCGGTAGCGCCCTGAAAGTGCAATGGCTGGCTAGAATTGTACACTAGAATCACCCCTGGATGTAGGAGCACCACTTCATCACAAAGTCGTAAAAATCGCATCACAGATTCGGGTATCTACCGACGGTGAAAACTGAAGAAGTTGCTGAATTGTGCAACTTTGCTGACCCACACCCCATCACGAGCCTGACTGATCTCGCCGTCGTCGGCCCACCCCCCACGCGTCCACTCCAGGCGCAGCCGTGCAGCCAGGCAACGGCAAAATGCGGCGTGACCACTGACCAGTGACCACGTCGCCCGGCGGCTCGCCGGCATCAATGCGGGCGCGTCCCGTGTCTGTCCGGTGGTGGCCGCGCCGCGAGGCGGTGCACCCAAAGGAGGAAGGCGACGGCGGGCGGGGAGGGAGGCCCCGCTGGGGCGCCGGAGCAGGAGCTGCTGGCTCAGCCCGGCCCACGCCTCTGCGCGGCGTGCTCCCCCGCGGGACGGCAGCTGGGGGCCCAACCGCCGGGCTGGACCGATCGACCCGTGGATCGATCAATCGTCATTACGCATCAGATGTGTGTGCATCGCGTCACGTCACGCGGCGTATGTACGCGCCCAGCATGCGATGGTCCCGGCCGGTCGGTCCGACGAACGAACGAGCGAACAGAGGAGCCGCAACAGGTGGGCCCAGGCAAGGTAGGAGCTGGCATATGGCATGCATGCACTACAGTGCCGTCCTGTTCCTGCATCGCGCCTAGCTAGCTAGAAGCTAAGCTAGGGAGAACAGTGCTAGCTAGGGATAAGGTCATCATCGCGTCCGGCTCCGTCGTCGTCGTCGCCAACTCCGATGGGCCGGTCCGATCGGCGTGTCGCCGTTTGGGCTATGGTCCCCTACGAGTACGTACGCGCGGCTCTCCGCTCGCCGGTGGGCGGTGGCATGCTGACCGGCCGGCCGTCCGGCTTTGTAATGATTGGAGCCGCCTGCTACCGCAACTGCATCGCGTCGCATGCATGAGCATGATGCAGGCACTGCACTGCACGCGCCTGTGGGCACGAGTGGCATGGGAGGCGGGCGGACGGGCCGCCGGTCATGCACGGAATCTGGCGCCGATCGGGTGACGACGGCGTGACTCGGCGATCGATCAGGTGTCAAACCTCACGGCATCATGGTTCATGGGTAATGGCACTGCAAAGATGGGGGGACTGCCTGGCCGGCCAGCGGCCAAGCTTTCTAGATCGTCGTGCGTAGTGGAGATCCAGGCAGGCAGCGCCGGCGGGCGGCGTTGCAGGTGCAGTTGCAGGGGGGAGTGTAAGCATGGCAGGACCAGCCGGGGATGAGGGTTGAGGACCACCTGTCCGTGTTGCTTTCCTCTCTGGCACTGATGAGACGGTCTGATCCGATGAGCACGATGACGACGGGATACGCGCGGGTAGTATGGCCCATGACCCACCGGGAACGAGAAGAGGATGATGGGGGATCCTAGGATATGGTCTGGTCTGGTCTTGTCTCTGGACCAATGCACACACACACGGCTACCTGTGGACACGTCCGCGGTCCACCCCGCGTCGTGGCTCCTGCGTCCTGTCACGAGGTGCGTGTACGCCGGGCTGGTTTCCTGGTGGTGGGAAATTAGGATTGGTGCTACATGCCATTGGGCCGTAAAGGCCTTGTGATAGGCTGCAGCCTTAGATGCTTGTTGGGCTGTGAACCATACACGTAATCGATTGGATTTTTTTTTTGGCGACAATGTTGGAGAATGTTCTGTGAACGCCTAGAGGCGGTAGCAGCCAGTCTCTGCGTATTAACTCTTACAAATGCGAACGCGCTCCTCCAAAGAACCAGCTTCCATGTCGTTGTAATTTTTTTCGGCCGTCAGATCTACGATCATGTGGCCATGGATGCTTAGAGCGGATTCGGCTAGAGGCAGCTTCTGCCGCTGCTTGTTGGCTTCGAGTGCCTTTCCAGTTCTTTCTGTCGGTATTGAGCGGCTTCTGCTCCGGAGCTGGGCCGCCAAATATATATACGCGGGATTCCGATTCTCCTTCCCGAGCCTTCCTCACCAAAAAAAAAATCGCGCCTCTTGCTCCTGACCCGCCCCTCTCGCTCCCGACCCCGACGCATCTCCTCTCGCGAGGTCGCCCCTCCGCGCGCCGCCGCGGCCCTCCTCTCCCCAGCCCCGCCCATGGCGACGACCGCCGGTTCTCGAAGTGGCGGCGGCCGCCCTCCTGCTTCCTCCCCCCTGCACTCTCCTTCTCTCTCGATGTGGTCACATCCCGGCCAGGCCCAGCGACGCCGGATGGCCGTGCGGCGCGCTCTGTGGCGCAGCACCGCGTGTGGGCCACGGCGGTGGCCGTCGCTGGCCATGGAGGGGTGCGACCCTGCCCCACCGGTGCCCGCGAACGCAGCTTCCCCTGGCGAAGAAACCCTAGCTGCCTCTTTGGCAGTGCCCAAGCTCGCCGGGCACCGCGCGTGGGCCACTACGGTGGACGTCGCCGGCCATGGAGGTGGTGCTCGGCGCTGCAGAATCGCTCCCAGGTTACCTACAGTACACCGGTACCAAATATCTCCCCCTCTTCCTCTCTCTCTCTCCCACCGTCTCTTCCCTTCCCCTCCCTCTCTCTTCCTCTCGATCCCTCTAGAAGCGGACAGGGCGGCGACGACCGCAGCCCCCACCGATGCTCGTCCCTCCGCGCGGCGGCCACCCTCCTCCCCTCCCCCATCCTCCGTGCGGACTACCCTCTCCCTCTTCCTCTCTAATATCCGGTTTCTCGCTCCTTCTCTCGCTCTCTTCGGCGCGGCGGCTGCCGCCCTCCTCCCCTAGGTCATCCCCATGTCCGTATCGAGCTCCCCCTCCACCGGCCCCTGCCGCGCCGATGCCGTTGGCCTAGGGTTTTGGCTCTCCGTCGCCGGTCATCCCCGGATCGCCCGGGACCCGGCGTGGGTGATGCACCGGCACGGTGGCCCCCTATCTCGCCCCTCCAGGACTGCGGCCAGGCAGGACGGTGGCGCCACCAGATCCCGGCCGCCGGCGCACCTCGATGCGGCGTACCGCGGCTGACCCTCTCGCTGTCACCGCCTCGGGCTAGAGCCTGCCTGGTTTGCTCCACCTCTCTCTCTCTCTCTCTCCCAAAGCAGCAGCCCTTCCACGGGCTGCCGGTGGTGTCGGGCCCCTGTGCGACCACCCATCCGTCTCATCTCTGTTGGTCCTATTGCAGTCTCCTCTATGTCTCTTCTTATCTGCACTAGAGCTTGATGGATTGATTCCATTCGTACAAGAAAAGGCACGTGCTCGTCCCTCCTCTCCATCCCCATCTCTCTATTTATTATTATGCAAGATGAACAGATCAATACATCTGTTCGTTTTCTTGCAAGGGGAACACATGTTTACCTTTGATTTGCAGGATGTATTGTTGTCTGCGAAAATTGTTATTGTGCAAGGTTTATGCTTTTCTGCAGTTGTGTTATGTATATAGCCTCGGCATATGCCATTGTTGATGATGTGGTCAGGTTCATCCAGTAAATCCGAGCATATTTGTATGCCATTGTTGTTTTGCCTTTCATGTTGACCATATTTCAATGCCAATGATGCTGAAAATAGTTTTTCCCCTCTGAATGAATGATGGCATGTGAGAATATGCAGTTATAGTTATTGCTTTTTTATGATCTTTTCCCCTAACAAGCCGGAGGTACCCCTGGGCAGCCATATGGGCCACGTCACCCCAAATTTTCTTACTGGTGCACCTCGGCGACACGTCAGCTTTAGCTTCCCTTATTGGTCCACCTCTGCACAGGTGTTTTGCTTGGCCCTGGTTTGAAGGCTCGGTCTTTTATGATATTGTATTCCACCTTTATTCAGCTGAGGCATTTGTCATATGGGGTGACACTAATCATTACATATATGATCCTTTTGGGTTGTCTTAATGAACTAAGGCATTTTGGCATATGCAATGATGAGCTATTTTTCCTGCCAACAGTCCAATCTTCTCACTTATTTCCCTTGATGCAGCGATGCTCGTCTCCAGTAATATTCTGCATAGGCAGACTACTCTGGAGTTTTGCCATCTGCCAATTTTTTTTCTTTGTCAGCATGCCTTGAAGCTCCAAGTTGATGACCAGATGATGATTGGTATGTTTCTGAGGCCTCTAAAAATTCTTGTCTTCATTCTACACATCTCTTTGTATGTGCCCCCAACTTGAGTTGTTGCAAAGGATGGTATTCTCAGTGCACGCCATTGTGCCTAACTACAGGAAATCAAATGATGCCATCTTTTTTACAAAGGAAAGTAATAAGATTTTCTAGAGGAAGTAGTACGATTTTCTACTTCCTGATTGTAGTGGCCATCTGAGGCTTTTGGTTTTGCACATTTGAATTATTGATTTTTTTAGCTTCTAAAGTGCATGCTCTGTTTGTTTTCTCATGGAGTGTTTACACTGAGTGCAATATGTTCTTTACTTCTCTAACATCTCACTCCATAAACTGATAAGGATCAGCCTCTCAGTCTACAAACTGATTGTAGTGGCCATCTGAGGCTTTTTGGTTTTGCGCATTTGAATTATTGATTTTTTTTTGCTTCCAAAGTGCCTGCTCTGTTTGTTTTCTCATGGAGTCTTTAGACTGAGTGCAATATGTTCTATACTTTTACCTGTCCTTATTCGTCACATGTCTACATCTGAATTTTTTCTGATCCAATGTGCTTCTTCTAACAATATTGGGCCATCATGGGTCTATAGAAATGTTCAGAGTTTGGACCACCTGTGTATCCAGCATCAGCTCTTTCATTTAGGATAGCAGAGCAGCCCAGACACCCCTACATCATTATTTGCGTCGCCAGGTAAGCCTTCTCCTCCTCTACTTCTTGCCTGCTTGGTTCTACTCTCTTGAGCTTCCTGATTTACAGGTAGATTTTCTCTCACCTGTCAACATTATTTCTAACCCAACCAATCCACTAATACAGCGGATATTTGAATTTAATTTTGACTCTTTAGAGTTTTGTCGTTAGGTTGCTGCAGCACCTGCTAATTAAAATTATTTCTCGACATTTCGCAACACCCAGTCTCCAATCTCTGTTTTCGAATTACTATACATACACTGTGTACTATATTACCAGAATTAGCTTGGGAATTCTAAAATAATTGTTCAGTTGTTGGGGTCAGCTTCAATTATCGGTATATTATATCTACAATTGTAGAAGCATCACAAGCGACATGTGCAACCTATAGTTACTGAATATGCAACTGTCTTTCAAAATAATATTACCCCCCTTAATTTGCATCTTGAACATGCACTGCTCAAGGCAAGGCGTGCCACATCATGTCCCTTACTATCACAGTTAGACGTACTACTGTACATTGCCATGGGTAGCCTACATGGTTTAAGATCATTTGACTTAGATTACATCATAGGTAACATGAAACTCCTTTTGGTACTTGGTGCAGGTCAAGCACAACTAAAAATGTCAGTGACAAGATTACCTGAGAGGCTCAACTGAACCCCAAAAGTTTCAATAAGTCAGATACCATTGCCCACTGAACTGTAACTGCTAATTTCTGGGAAGTTCCACTTTAGTTCTTTACTGCAGGTGTTAGTACTCGCATCTCAGGTTTCAAATACATTAACTGTAGTTTCGCTTTAAAGTAATATCAGCTGTTAGTTTCAAACTCCACACAACGGTAGCTGCATTTTGACTTTTCGGAATTAGGCACATGGTTAAGGTTAAATGGTACCATGGAATGTTCTCTTATAGCACTGACCTGCAGAGTTCTTGTTTGGTGCTCCATGTGTGTGCTGCATAATGCTTCTTTAATGTTGAAAAGTGCAGTTCTGAATACACTCTCCGATCTGAAAAACACACGCTACATCGAAAATGCAATTTTCCATCTGTTCTGAATGAAGTTACTTGTTGTTGTCTCAGTCAGCTCGCCTGTTGGGTGCCAATATCGGTTGTGATTGCTGCAGCATGCTACGTCTACATCTCATGAAGTACCATTTACATAAACAAAGCTGATGATTAATTAGTTCTTATCTATTTATTTTCCCTGACAGCAAAAAAAAAGGCGGGATTTTTTTTCCCATAACAAAATGATATTGTTTTTCACCCTCTGTACATATATAAAAAGTTGAGCTTCACATCTATCGACTTCCCATTCCTTACAATGATTTGTGGCCTGGATATAGGGATTCTGAAGTTTCCAAAACTCTTGTCTAAATATTTTTAATACTTTTTTCCCAGCTCATCCAATGCCTACGGTGAGTCGACTGCAACCACGGACACGGCTTCCAGTGGCCTATTGCTCCTCACTGCCCTCTCCACCAGCATGGTCTGCTAACCAACAACTTAAACCTGGTACCATTTCTTTCTTGCACCTCTTGCTGCTTTGTCTTTGTTTACTTTCCAAATATATATTAGTACCACAACTGCTCCTTATTATTGTCTTAGTGGTTGCAATTATACGCTTTTCAAGAAATTTAGGAGCGCACCTTGTCTGTAGCTGTGCCTAGATTCGTGCATGCACAACATCCATCCCCTGTTCCAAGATACTTTATTATCTACAGGGATTGGCTTTGATGGAGGCCACTCTGTTTATAAGTCGTTTTGTTCTGTATGCTTCCTGCTATCTACTCAATGTATTTTGCCTACATTGATTTTTAGCATACCTGTACGGCCAAGACAAAGAAAGAGTGAACTAACTTTGTGCTAGCTGTGTGTACCACCTCTACCAATCACTTCAGGGTCCTTTTGCATGCCTCCTGAGGTCTCTCATGTATCAAACCTAAT
The DNA here is from genome assembly GCA_038087645.1 of Saccharum hybrid cultivar R570. Classification (NCBI taxonomy): domain Eukaryota; kingdom Viridiplantae; phylum Streptophyta; class Magnoliopsida; order Poales; family Poaceae; genus Saccharum; species Saccharum hybrid cultivar. Next base: position 1,856,717 of record JAQSUU010000782.1, on the reverse strand, counting down.
ATATTACCCATAACGGTCAACACTAGCCTATATGACATCATGTTCATGCAATGACACCTCCTATGGTCACTTACAATGTATCAGACTTTATACTCAAAACCTGATTATTGTATGTATAATTATGCTCTTCCACTGTCTTTCGTCTAAAAACTTTTCGCTGGGCGCGCAGGTGCGCGCCATTCCTACTAGTATCTCTACACATCTAAACGCGAGTCAAGCTCGCGCAGGTGACGAACCTGTAAATCCCGGGCCGTCGGATCTCGGCTTGAATCATGTGAAAAATCACGCACTCGAAATGTACTAAGAATGCCACAATTTATGCACTGCTCATTACTGTTCACACATCTTTGCTACGCGCACACAAGAAACGTACCTAGAAAATCAAATTAGACCCTTCTCTTTGGTACAAAATTTCCAAAAAATTCGTAAATAAATTAGAACCAATCTAAAACATACCTCAAATTTTTTGGCCTCTTCTATGTCGTAAAAAAAACCTATTGTTCGGCTTTTGTCAAAGTAACCCATTTTCCTTCGTAGAAAAAAAATTCCACTTCTTTATCGTAAAAAAACTATCGTTCACATTTTGTCAAAGTAGACCCTTTTTATTTGCATAAAATTTTCAGAAAATTCATAAAGAAACTAAAACCAATCTAGAACGTATCTAAATATTTTCCGCCTCTTCTTTGTCATAAAAAAATATGAATACTCCATGACACCTACTGCTTATTCTATTATGCCTATAAATAATCGCTAAAACCTACGGTAGCCAAATCTCCAAATTATACACCATTGTTTAAAAAAAAGGGGGTCTGTAGCAATATAAACGCATAACCAAACTAGCTCAAAAGGCTAGACACCCTACCCGCTAAAAGATTAATCAACAATTGATCTAAACTCCTACCCAACTAGTTCCATCCCATGAGGCCGCGCAGCAACGCCGCGCGTTGTTTCTAGTATACAGCTAATCGCAGCATTCGAGCATCTCTAACAATTCCCAAAACATACTCCCAATTCAGTTGTTTTGGATGAGATTTTGAAAAAGAACACATCGTCGCCAAGAAAGTTTCGTGTAGGACCAAGTTTTTATCAACACTGCAGTCATACAGGTAATCGCAACATTCGAGCATCTCTAACAGTTCCCAAAACATACTCCCAATTCAGTTGTTTTGGACGAGATTTTGAAAAAGAACACATCGTCGCCAAGAAAGTTTCGTGTAGGACCAAGTTTTTATCAACACTGCAGTCATTCGAAGTGATGTGCCAGAGTCATCCCAAAAAGGAAATAAAAAAAGCAAGGGGTAAACCCTACTGCTATCGCTTCCATACCAAAGGGCATACAATTTTAGTTTGAACTGCAGTGCTTAGCTATGAGATTTGCTTTGGGGATCATGTTAAAAAAGTTTGCTCAAATTTGAAGAATCTGCAATCTACCGCTGTACCATGTGGATATGCTGTAGGAGGTTTAGGTTTCTATTTTATACCTGTTGCAGAAAATCCAAAATAGCTTCAGATCATAAGTCCGTTGTGGTACGTGTTTTGGAGGGTTCTCTTACTGCATATCAATTAGCAGTGGAACTCGACAAACTACTGCCCGGAAACAGTTGGGTGATTGAAGAGAAAGGCAATGACGCCTTTATCACTAATTTCCCTTCTTCTGAAGTGCTCAATCACATGGTGAATTGGGGTCCGATGGACGCCAAGACAGTGACAGGAAAGATTCGGTTTGAGAAAGGGGCTGAAAATGATGTTTTTAAGTATGAGATTGACAAGGTTTGGGTGCAGTTCTGAGGACTTCCAAAGGAACTACGAGAATTCCCTATCATTTGGGCAATAGACTCAATTCTAGGTGTTTCTCGGGTAGTTGATACAAAATTTACAAAGAAGTATGGCAGAGCTAGAATGAAAGTAGCCGTGCTAAATCCGACCTCATCCCAGACCTTGTGGATGTAGTCATGGGGATTTTTTCTATGAGCTACAATTTAGAGTTGAGAAGGATATGCCAGATGGTGAGCCCTAAGTCATTGACTTGGACTCTACCATGGACGAGGACAAAGCCTCGGAGGAGAAAGATTCAGAGAACATGGATCATGATGGTACCAAGACGGAAGACCCACCAGCTGGTCAAGCACCTGACAAGCAACATCAGTTGTGCTGAGTGGATAGCACAAGAGTAAGGCTACCACCGGCACACTTACTGAGCAGCATGCAGACATGGTCTTGGAGGCATATCAGGACCTTGCAGGGGCCGCTAGTGTCCAGCAGGATTCTGTGGGTGATGCAGGGGAAGCACTCCAGCATGATGACCTGAAAGGCAAAGGCTCTGACTCTGTGAGAAAGAAGAATGCAGTTAAGCCTGTGGTGTTGCTTACTCAGACTGGGATGACTCCAGATGGATCTGCACAGTGGAAGGCTAGTTTGATGCAGTCCGAGAATGACTCTGGTCTTCTGAATAAGACTAAAGCACTGAGTGGTGGGGTAGTGTCGCCAGTGAGAGCTAGTAAAAGAAACGCGTCTACTTTGGAGCAAGACTCGTTGGACAAGGCAAAGAAGTTAAAGGCGCGTAAGAACATGGATTCTTCTTCTATCAAAGGTAAAGAACAACCACTTTTCTTTTGACGTTTTTGATGATTTTTCTTTACTAGCTTCTACTAGTACACTAGGTATTTCACTTGGGGCTAATGAGCAATAAGTTGCTTTTTCTATGCAATTTTTAAGAGACCTAGAATCACATAGATTGTTTGAGAGCAACATTTTAGAAGTAGAGAACAAATCTTGGTTAGATGATGCTTCCACTGTTTGTTCCTTAGAAGAGAACATGGACTTAGATGCTTTAAACCTCATTTGTGCAAAAATATCTGAAGATCTAGGTGATGGGGGATGTGACCATTTGTGTCTACAGACCCCTATATCACAACTTAAGAAATCTAGGTCCAAAAACAATAAGAAAAAAAACTATTCTAGATGAAAGGAATTTTCTGGAACTGCAACGGTTTTGCTGACACAAAAAAATATAAATTCCTTTTTGATTTAACAAAAGAAAAGAACCTAGATTTTATTGCCTTATCGGAAACCGGGAGAGCCAGTTTTCCACAGTTCACCTTGAATAATATCTGCGCAGGCAGAGATTTTCTTTGATATTGCATGGCTCCAAGAGGTTGGTCTGGTGGCATGATTCTAGGGATAAACTTCCTAAACTTTGACATTGGACAAAAAGAAGGGGATTTTTTATTCGGTTTATGTTATGACACAAGGAGGATGATTTTAAGTTTAATTTAATATCAATTTATGTCCCAACTCAGTTGGATCTCAAATCACATTTCTTATCTGAACTAGTTTGAGTATGTTCAAAAGAAACATTACCTGTTATTATAGGCGGTGATTTTAACATTATTCGTAGCCCGGATGAGAAAAATGATGACAATTATAATGATAGATGGCCCTTTCTTTTTAATGCTATAATAGATACGTTAAATCTCAGAGAATTAGAAATGGCAGGAAGAAAGTTTACTTGGGCTAATCATTTACAAAACCAGACCTTCGAGAAATTAGATAGGATTCTCGTGTGTACGGATTTTGAGTTCAAGTATCCGGTTACAACTGTTCAAGCATTAAGTAGAGAGATTTCTGACCACACTCCACTGTTACGCAGCACAAATAGCCCATCTCTGGCTTACCAGCCCCAATTCAAGTTTAAATTGGGATGGTTGCTCAGGGATGAATTTTGTGACATGGTGAGAGGTGTATAGCATAGTGTGCTTGTCGAGGGCAGCCCCCTAGAGAGGTGGCAAGCGAAGATCAGAATGCTTCGCCAATACCTCAGAGGGCAAAAAATGTGAGTGGTGCCTACAAGAAAGAAAAGAAGACTATGTTAAACAAACTTGACGAGCTAGATAAAAGGTAGAAAACTCTTTGCTTGATGTGATGAAATTAAACCTACAACATGTGTTAAACGAAAGGCTTGCTAAATTACTTCGAGAAGAGGAACTTAAATGGTACCAAAGGGCAAAGGCTAAGCATCTATTGGAGAGGGATACTAATACAAAATATTATCATTTACTGGCTAACGGTAGAAATCGAAAAACTCGTATTTTCTAGTTGGAGGACGGTGACACTATAATAGATGGTGATGCTCAGTTAAAGCAGCATATTATCAACTATTATAAGAACCTATTTGGTCCTCGGAGAATTTTTTTATTGAGTTAAATGAACACCATATTCATGACATTCCACAAGTCTCCGAACTGGAAAATGAGTACCTCACAGTTGTCTTCTAAGAATCAAAAGTGAGGGCAGCGGTGTTCCAAATGGAACATAATAAGGCACCAGACCCCGATGGTTTTCCACCAAAGTTTTATCAGGTCTTCAGGGATTTATTAAAAGATGATCTGATGACTATGTTTATGGAATTCTATGAGGGGACCTTGCCTTTGAAGAGTCTCAACTTTAAAACGATAATCTTGTTACCAAAAAAGAAATATGCGAAAGTGATTAAATAATACAGACCAATATGTTTGTTGAATGTCTCTTTCAAGATCTTTACCAAAGTTGCAACTAATAGATTATCTATTGTTGCCCAGAAGATTATTAGACCAACAGAAACAACCTTTCTCCCAGGCAGAAACATTATGGAAGGCGCAGTAATACTCCATGAGACAATACATGAATTTCACTCGAAAAAACAAGACGGGATAATCTTTAAGGTATATGATAAAGTAAAATGGAGCTTTCTACAACAAACTTTAAGGATGAAAGATTTCTCACAAAGATGGTGTTCTTGGGTACATCAGTTCACACAAGGAGGAAATGTAAATATTAAGGTGAATGATCAACTTGGTTCCTACTTCCAAACAAAAAAAGGCTTAAGGCAAGGTGACCCAATGTCTCCAATATTATCTAATATAGCGGTAGACATGCTGGTCATACTGATTGCTAGAGCAAAGGAAGCAGGTCAAGTAGAAGGGGTCATTCCCATCTTGTCCAAGATGGTTTGTCTATCCTTCAATATGCGGATGACACAGTGATCTTTATGGGTCATGATATTGACAAAGCAAGAAACATGAAATTAATTTTAAGCACTTTTGAGCAATTTCAAGGCTCAAAATTAACTTTCACAAAAATGAAATCTTTTGTTTTGGTAAAACAAAGGATCATGAGGTGTTTTATTCGCAGTTGTTTGGGTGTGGGGTGGGTAAGTTCCCTTTCCGTTACCTTGGTTTACCTATGCACACTAGGAAGTTGAGTAATAAAGATTGGCAGACAATCGAAAATAGAATTGAGAAGAAACTTAGTGGTTGGAAAGGTAAAATTCTTTTGGTAGGAGGTCGCTTGTTCTTAATAAACTCGGTACTCTCTAGCTTACCGATGTTTATGATGTCATTCTTTGAACTCTCAAAAGGAGTATTAGAAAAGATTGACTGCTTTAGATGAAGATTCTACTGGCAAAACGACCAACACAAGCGTAAATATAGACTGGTCAAATGGGAACTTTTGTGCCAACCAAAAGTCCAAGGCAGCTTAGGTATACATAATTTGGACATATAAAACAAATCTTTGTTGAGCAAATGGCTTTTTAAACTGTTGAATGAGGATGGCATGTGGCAAGAACTGTTGAGGAATAAATATATAAAAGACAAGACTCTAGGGAGTTGCAGTAAAAAGCCAACAGATTCTCACTTCTGGAAAGGCCTGATGAATGTTAAAGATACTTTCATGAGTTTTGGTTCATTTAAAGTGAAAGACGGGTCACAGACTCGTTTTTGGATGGACACTTGGTTAGAAAACCAGCCACTGAAAGATAGATTCCCTGCGTTATTCAATATTGTGAGAAGAAAGCAAGATTCGGTGGCAAGAGTAATTGCTTCAGTTCCACTAAACATTTCCTTCCACCGCAATTTAGTGGGTACGAATCTAAGGGACTGACATAGAATTGTGGCCTCTATACAAGATGTGAACTTATAGGGGGAAAGGGATGCTTTTGTTTGGGCGTTACATTCATTAGGTAGCTTCTCTGTAAAATCTATGTATGTTGCGTTAATTAACGATGAGGTCAGAGTGTCATAGGATATATGGCAGATCAAAATACCTACAAGAATAAAGATATTTTTATGGTACCTAAAAAGAGGTGTGATCCTTATCAAAGACAACCTTGCCCGATGTAACTGGAATGGTGACATAAGGTGTAGCTTATGTCACTCTCCAGAATACATTTACTACCTTTTTTAACGTTTTAATGCCAAATTCCTGTGACACGCTGTACACTTAATGTTTGGGATATCACCTCCCCTCAGCATAGACGATTTATTTGTGAATTGGTCTAAAATGGGTGGTAACATTCATAATTCATTGATATTAACGGCAGCGTCGGTTTTATGTTGGACAATTTGGATAACAAGAAACGAAGTGGTTTTTGACAAATGTAGACCGAAAACTTTTTTGCAGGTGCTCTTCAAGGGAATCCATTGGCTACGGCAATGGGCAAGATTGCAGCGATGTGATGATCTACGGGACCAGCTGATCCTTGCTGGGCAACATTTGGAGACATCAGCTTTGCATTTGTTTAGTTCCAATGGATGGTTATCAACTAGGTTTATTGGTCTTTCTTAGTCAAGACTTTACTTCTCGCTTTGTTTTTTTTTCCAAAGTATGGTTGTAAGTTTCTAAACCTCATAGGTTGTGTGCTGGCCGTTCAGTTGAACTTTGTAATAATTATCCTGATTCTACCTTATGGTAGATGAAGTCGGATATAAACTATCATTTATCTAAAAAAAAAGAATGATTTCCTAGAAACTGTTGGGGAAATCCTTCGTTGCTGCTTCCAATTCTTTACGGCGACTTGGAAAATTCAATGATTTTGGAAACTACCTTTTGGAAACTCTCGGAGATCCTCTAACTCCCATCGACCCATCTTCTCTTCTTTTCATCTACTACCCAACCATTACTCCGTAGTTTGTATTGAGACTCAAGGTTTTATCAATGACTGATGGGACGAAGCATAATCCTGATCGAGCAAGTGGTTTGGCGCGCAAATGAAGAGCCTTTTCCCCTTTGTTTTAAATATGAAGTTGATGTTGAAACAATTTTCCATTACAAATGACGAAGCCACACACCTCATCGCCGCACGTTGCTTAGCACTAAACCTGAGTGAAAAAGGATAGGAACCTAACCAACTAAGATATGATGCTTAGTTCATATCGAAAAATTGTTTAATTCACATACTTCTACGTATACAAAAAAAATAATGAAAAAAAATTGTATCCCTTTGAAGACTATCAAATTATTGTTTTTGACTAAACATTGTGTGACCATGCATAACAAATTGTTCAAAACATGATGGTGTATGTATTTTTGATAGAACCTAATTCATTCATTTGTTGATGACACGGCGATTGATATATGTTGCACATGAACAAAACAGTAATTGTTTCATCCATAATCAGGTAGAACCTTTTGTTCTTAGCAAAACACCAAGAAGCACGGTTGGACTAACATAATCCCTCTGTCCCAAAAGAGTGATGAGGTTCCACGTAGATGAAATTTTTCTTAAATTTGACTTGGTTTTACTTTTTAAAAAATATTAATAATATTTGTATCTCCAATTAAGTTTATTATAAAAATATATTTAATAAGTAATCTAATGATATTTATTCTGCACCATAAAAATTAATAATTATATATATTTAATTAAAGTCAAAATTATTTAACTTTTTGGTAATGATACATGTAGGGCGTCCGGACGCGTCGGATGGACCCAACCCGACTGAGCGTGCCTCGTGATGTCCCGCCCACCCGCTCCCACGCGCGCCGCTCCCTCCTGCTCGTCTTTTCTTCTTCTTTCCCCACTTCGCCTCGCTCTCTCCGCACCGCGCCTCGCTCTCTCCGCCGCTTCGCCTGCACTCGCCGGCAAGCCACGCCTCCACCATCTCCGTCCCTTCCTCCCCTTCCTGCCCCTTCCTTCCTCCTTGCTCCCGCGTCCTTCATGCGACCGAGAGAGGTGGCAGCGGAGGATGCGAGCCGCACGCTCCCCTCTTCCCCTGCCTCCCTCCCTCGCTATGGCGACCTCCAGCACCGGAGAAAGCTCGACGACGGTTGTTTTCTGGCGTCACTCTCTCCCTCCCCTCCTTTTTCTGTGAGCTCCTCGTGCTCACACCCACGCTTACCGAGCTCCCCACCATGGTGGATGCGGCGGCGGCCGTGGATCACCACCGGATCTGGTGACGGTGGCCGTGGATCCGTCGCATCTGGCGGGGGCGGCGGCGGATCCCTCTGGATCTGACTCCTCCCCTCCTCCTTCCTCCTCCTCTCTCCTTCCCTCTAGATCTGAGGCCTCCCTACCCCCTCCTCCTCTTGATCTGACTCCTCCCCCTCCTCCTTCCTCCTCCTCCTGCCTCATCGTCGTTGTTGGAATGGGATGTTTTGAATGTTGCAACAAATGATTTTTGGTTGTTGCAGTGGTTCTTTTTTTGTTGTTGCAACAGGCGGTTTCCTCTTGTTGCAGTAGTAGTTCTTGAGTTGTTGCAGGAATTGTAACATCATTTTTTCGTTGTTTGTTTTCATGTTGCAATTCGTATTTTTCGTTTGTTTCATTAGAGCTTTTTTCGATGTTGAAATAACCTTGTTTCATTGTTGTAGTGGGTTGTTTTTAATGTTGCAATAGACAGTGGCGGAGCCTGACAGGAAAACAAGAGGAGGCAATTATCACTAATTTCTTACTTAATATGCATATTTATTAATTTTAACCAACAATTTAATAGCTACTTAATGGTGTTTTCAATCAGCAAGGAGGGGCCATGTCCCTCTTTGGCCTGCATGTAGCTCCGCCAGTGGCAATAGATGATTTTTTTGGTTGTTGCAATGGTTTTTTTGGTTTGTTGCAACAAGCATTTTTCTTATGTTGCAGTAGCAGTTCTTGAGATGTTGCAGTAGTTGCAACCAGTGGCGGATCCAGGAATCAAAACCTGTGGGGCCAGCCAGCAGAAGCTATGGGACCAAACCATATATGCTACAGTAAAATTGCACTAGATTCGTCAAAACCTGTGGGGCCAGGTGGCCCCACAGGTTCTACCTACATCCGCCACTGGTTGCAACATCATTTTTGTTGTTGTTTGTTTTTATGTTGCAATTCGTATTTTTTGTTTGTTTTATTAGAGCTTTTTTGATGTTGAAATAGTCATGTTTCGTTGTTTGCAGGGGCGGTTCTATGGGGTGCGAGCTAGCGGTGGTCGGAGGTGTTGGGGTCTAGCGAGATTGAGGGCTGGACGGATCCACGCGCGTGGGGTGCTAGGGGCGGGTCCCTTGCTCGGGAAGCGGTTGATTTTTACTGCTCCCTCCTCGTGCGGGGGCGGGCGGAGCCGTGCGGACGAAGCGGTTGATTTTTTCGGCGGGCTGGTGTAGCGTCCAGATCCGGACGTCCGGGCGCTAGCAGTTCCCTTAACTTTTTGGAAAGTTAGAATGACACTCATTGTAGAACGGAGAGAGTAAGTAGGTTTATCAAATTTTTCACCCATGACAAAATCGTGTCAATGATCAGGCAATAATTGAGCTGGTGCTCAATTGTGGACATTAAAAAAAGTGTCCTCTAACCATTCTCCAAGATGCCAGTCAATGGTATACACCTCGTATGCATGCATGCTGCGTATGCTGGGTGAGAGCTGTTGAAGTCGTCTGTGATGACCTATTCGTGCAGCATGTGCACTTGTACTATATGTGTAATAAATATATATATTTGTACTTTCAGCAACGCAGCCCCATCAGCATCAGGCCTCAGGCCACCAATGCATCGAAAAATCCAATCACGGTGTATTCATTTCCCATGCAAACCTAAAATATTTTCTCTTTTATTTATCACATCGAATCTTTAATGTATGCATGGAGCATTAAATATAGATAAAAAAGATAACTAATTGCATAGTTTGTCTGTAAATGTCGAGACGAATCTTTTGAACCTAGTTAGTCTATGGTTTAATAAATTTTGCCAAATAACAACGAAATTTTCATCCACTTTTCGTCAACTGAACACACCATTAGTTAGTTAGCTATGCAAGTGCCTTCCAGGCTTCTATTTAAAAAGAGCTGATGAGCTATAGCAACGACGCCACCAGTTCCATCACGGCCCAGGCCCACCATGCGTCGCTCAGCTCCCAAGTTGATGCTGCTCCTCGCCGCCGCCGCCGCCGGCAGCTTCCTCATGACGACGGCCCATGCACAGAAGCCTCCCGTCGACCCCGGAGCTGACAACAGTGGCGCGACCTGCATACCACGTGAGAGGGACGCCCTGCTGGCCTTCAAGCAGGGCATCACCGGCGACCCAGCAGGCATCCTCGACCCGTGGCAGCAACAGCCAGACGGTGGCCACGGCGACGACGAGCAGGACTGCTGCCGGTGGAGAGGCGTCCGGTGCAGCGACCGTACCGGCCATGTCATCGAGCTTCGGCTCGGCAACGCCAACTACGACATCGACCGTGACGCCACAGCCCTGGTTGGTCAGATAAGTCGTTCCTTGCTTGCTCTGGAGCATCTGCAGCACCTAGACCTAAGCTACAACAACCTCAGTGGCCCAACAGGTCGCATCCTGGAGTTCTTGGGCTCCCTCAAGAACCTCAAGTACCTCAACCTCTCCGGCATCGGTTTCCATGGCAGCGTGCCTCCCCTGTTAATATTAATAGCATCACTGTCAGGCTAAAAGTACCGCTAGGACATAGATCCAGTAGGGTAAACCCGTTGAAACAAGTAGTGGATAAAGTCCCTAGTGATAGAACTACCGGATCCGAGAGGGAGATAGGGAGAAAAGGGAGTTAGGTGGTGCAAACCGTCTGTAGGAAGGCTGGAGTTCGATCCGGACGCCATCACGAACGTCAATGGTGGCTGCGCACGGGCAGCGACGGTCGGAGAAGGGGAGCGCGGTGCAGTGACGGCGGCGGAGCTTCCCGTCGCTTACAGCGCGACCCTCGAGATCGGTTAGGGTTGTAGGTGGGGAAAAGCGGCTCAGGTGAACCTCGTAACTAGAGCCCCGGCTCCCCACCTCCTATATATAGCGCTGCGCGACGGGGGCCCACCAGCCATTGTTGGGCTGGGCGCCCCCGATCAGGGCGCGGATCAAGGGCCTAATGAGCCGTTGGGCTCATTAGAGGAGAGATCAACCTAACATTCTCCCCCTTGATCTCACTTGTACTTTAACCTTTCATCTTTGACTTCAATGCTTTTAACTTTACTCGTTTCATCACAAATAAGTGCATAGAACATGTTTCATCGTCACGGTCAACTGCCGATGGATTTGACAGCTACAATACACATATTTGATCCGAAACAGTTACTTTAACTTTGGGCCCTTTATTATAGTCCATGAGTCATAGGCTTTCCCTTAAACCCATGCCGGCTACATGTTCTCTGAACACGTTGGGTGGTAAGCCTTTTGTAAGCGGATCCGCGAGCATCTTTTCAGTGCTTATATGCTCAAGACTTATAATTTGATCCCGGACTTTATCCTTCACAACATAATACTTTATGTCAATGTGTTTGGCAGCACCACTTGACCTATTGTTGTGAGCGTACTGTACTGCTGGATCATTATCGCAGTATAACTTTAGTGGCTTATGTATGCTGTCGACCACCTTCAAACCGGGTATGAACTTCTTTAACCAGTTCACCTGCCCCGTTGCCTCATAACATGCTACAAACTCGGCATACATTGTGGACGATGTAGTGACAGTTTGTTTCGAGCTTTTCCATGAAATTGCTCCTCCTGCGAGAGTGAATACATATCCTGACGTGGATTTTCTATCATCTCCCGCATAATCAGAATCCGAATATCCCACTATGTGGAGAGAGTCTGATTTTCTGTACGTCAACATGAGGCCTTTCGTACCTTGCAAATATCGCAAGACTTTCTTTACCAATTTCCAGTGTTCAATTCCTGGATTACTTTGAAATCTGCCAAGCAACCCGGTAACAAAAGCTAAGTCAGGGCGCGTGCACACTTGAGCATATTGTAGGCTTCCGACAGCAGAAGCATATGGAACCACTTTCATTTGATCGAGCTCGTATTGGTTCCCGGGGCATTGAAAATCCCCATATCTATCGCCCTTGACCATGGGTGCAGGTGAGGCACTACATTTATGCATACTGAATTTCTTTAAAACTTTTTCTATGTATGCCTTTTGTGATAGTCCTAATACCCCTTTAGTTCTATCTCGGTGAATCTCTATGCCCAAAACAAATGAAGCTTCACCAAGATCTTTCATATCAAATTTTGAAGATAAAAACTTCTTTGTCTCCAGTAGTAGACTGACATCACTACTAGCGAGTAAGATATCATCTACATACAGGATTAGGAAGATATATCTTCCATTCTTAAACTTTGTATAAACACAATTATCCTCAATATTTTCTTTAAACCCAAAATTCTTTATTGTTCTGTCAAACTTCAAGTACCACTGTCTCGAAGCTTGCTTTAACCCATAAATTGATTTCTTTAAGCGACATCCCATTCGTTCTTTTCCTTCTACGACAAAACCTTTCGGTTGTGCCATATAAACATTTTCCTCCAGATCCCCATTCAGGAATGCCGTTTTTACATCCATCTGATGTAATTCTAGGTTATAGTGTGCCACTAATGCCATTATAATTCTGAAGGAATCCTTACATGAGACTGGAGAAAATGTCTCATTGTAATCAATCCCTTCTCTTTGCGTGAAACCTTTTGCCACAAGTCGCGCTTTAAATCTTTCAATATTCCCTTGGGAGTCACGTTTTGTCTTGTAGACCCATTTGCAGCCTACTGTTTTGGCTCCTTTAGGAATAGGCTCTAAGTCCCAAACTTTGTTGGTACTCATTGACTTTATTTCATCTTCCATAGCCTCAAGCCACTTGGATGAATTGTCGCTTCTCATGGCTTCTTCAAATGAAGTGGGATCACCCTCTATTTGAAATTCTTCAGTGTTATACACCTCATAATCATCAGGTATAGCTGATCTTCTAACTCTTTGGGACCTTCTCGGGGCCTCCACATTTGGCACACCTTCTGTTTGGGGCTGTTGTTGCTCCCCCTCATCTGTGGCATCAGTTTGTATAGGTTCCTGAAGGATAGGTTCCTCATCATTATTCACTGTCACCACAGGAGAACTGATAACAGGTGTTGGCACTACAGTATCTGGCACTGTTGGTGCAACAAGAACAGGTAGTTCAAAGAATGGTTCCTGAATCATCGGAGTGGGCACACATACCCGCTTCTCCTCAAGAACAATTTCTCGAGCCACTATGCTCCCCCTCATCATTTCATCCTCTAAGATAACAGCGTGTCTCGTTTCTACAAATTTTGTGTATCTGTCTGAACAGTAGAAACGAAAACCTTTTGACTTTTCAGGATAACCAATAAAATGACAGCTAACTGTTTTGGGATCTAACTTCCCAATGTTTGGGTTAAATACTTTTGCCTCAGCAGGACTCCCCCACACACGTAAGTGTTTTAGTGAAGGTTCTCTTCCTATCCACAACTCATATGGTGTTTTGGGCACCGCTTTACTCGGTACTCTATTTAGAATAACTCAAAATGCGTCGTCGAAATTATGGCACTGTCGTTTAGGCCATATTTCGAGGGGGAGAATAGAGAGACTAGTTAAGAATGATATTCTTCCTCCATTAGAGTTCTCAGATTTTGAACAGTGCAGAGAATGCATTAAAGGAAAATACACAAAACAAATTAAAAAGGATGCTAAACGAAGCACAGGAATTCTACAGATAATTCACACAGACATCTGTGGTCCTTTTCCTGTGAAAAGTGTGGATGATTTTGATTCGTTCATAACATTCACAGATGACTACTCCCGTTATGGTTACATTTATCCAATTAAAGAAAGAAATGAAGCGTTGGATAAATTTAAAATATTTAAGGCTGAAGTTGAAAATCAGCATAATTTAAAGATTAAAGTGGTCCGGTCTGATCGTGGTGGGGAGTACTATGGTCGACATACCCCATATGGCCAAGCTCCTGGACCCTTTGCAAGGTTTCTACAGGAGAATGGCATAGTAGCCCAGTATTCTACACCGGGCGAACCTCAGCAGAACGGAGTAGCTGAAAGGCGCAACCGTACCTTAATGGATATGGTGCGTAGTATGATGAGTTACTCTGACTTGCCATTGAGTCTATGGATGGAGGAGTTACTCTGACTTGCCATTGAGTTACGCCTCCATCCATAGACTCAATGGCAAGTCAGAGTAACTCATCATACTACGCACCATATCCATTAAGGTACGGTTGCGCCTTTCATCTACTCCGTTCTGCTGAGGTTCGCCCGGTGTAGAATACTGGGCTACTATGCCATTCTCCTGTAGAAACCTTGCAAAGGGTCCAGGAGCTTGGCCATATGGGGTATGTCGACCATAGTACTCCCCACCACGATCAGACCGGACCACTTTAATCTTTAAATTATGCTGATTTTCAACTTCAGCCTTAAATATTTTAAATTTATCCAACGCTTCATTTCTTTCTTTAATTGGATAAATGTAACCATAACGGGAGTAGTCATCTGTGAATGTTATGAACGAATCAAAATCATCCACACTTTTCACAGGAAAAGGACCACAGATGTCTGTGTGAATTATCTGTAGAATTCCTGTGCTTCGTTTAGCATCCTTTTTAATTTGTTTTGTGTATTTTCCTTTAATGCATTCTCTGCACTGTTCAAAATCTGAGAACTCTAATGGAGGAAGAATATCATTCTTAACTAGTCTCTCTATTCTCCCCCTCGAAATATGGCCTAAACGACAGTGCCATAATTTCGACGACGCATTTTGAGTTCTCTTTCGTTTTCTATTCACGTTCACAAACGAGAATACGTTATCATTCGCATCACATACGGAATTCACATTTTCACGAAGTGATAACAAATAAAGATCTTGCTTTTGAAAAGCAAGGCCAACACATTCATTATTACATAGTATTTCACATTTGCCATCTCCAAAATGACAATCAAATCCATCGTTGTCCAAACATGACACACTAATCAAGTTTCTTTGTAATGACGGAACAAATAAAACATCTTTTAACAAAAGAATGAATCTATCAGCAAGCTCTAAGGAGACATCGCCAACAGCTTCGACGTCTGCTTGGACTCCATTTGCGACTTTAACGTGCCTTTCGCTTCTTTGCGTAGTTCTCGTCGAACGGAATCCCTGTAAAGAATTTGCAACATGAACAGTTGCTCCTGAGTCAATCCACCAAGTAGATTTCGAATACTGTACATACAGGGATTCATTTATAAACGTAATCATGTTCTCACCTTGCTTTGCCATGATCATCTTTAGGAATTCGGGACAATCTTTCTTGTAATGTCCCGTCTTCTTGCAGTGAAGACACTGATCTTTGTTCACTGTGAATTTGTTTTGCTGAGGCTGATGCTGCATGGGAGCTTTGCCCTTTGGCTTTGAGGGAGAGTTGGCATTGGCATTGAAATTCTTTCTTTTGTTGTCTTTAACAAAATTTAGAGTACCACCATTGACGGCTTTTATCCTCTCTTCCTCCTGTGCACACATCGCCATACAACGTTCTAGATCCCATTTCTCGGGCTGAATGTTGTAGTTGACAACAAATGTGTCAAACTCTTTTGGTAAAGAAGCAAAAATCAAATGGACAAGAAACTCTTCCGTAAGAGCTAGATCCATTGGTTTTAGCTTGTTGTTCAAATGGTTCATTTTTGATATGTGCTCTCTTATGCCATTGCCATGACCACCTCCAGTGTATTTTTCTGTCACCAGCTGCTTTATCAGCTGAGTAGCATATGTCTTTGAAGAGCCATAGAACTGACTCTTTATCCTTTCCAAGTACTCTGTGACAGTGTCACACTCTTGGATTGAGCCCATTATGGTAGGCTCAATTGTGTTCTTTATGACAGCAACACACTTTTTGTTGGCATTGACCCACTTTTGCTTTTGTAGGTCATATGCCATCTGTACGGGAGCATGGTCCCTCTCTTTTTTCTGCCATTCAGCATCAGACTCATTTGCCCCCCTCACCGGTGCCACAGGTTCACTGGGGCATGGTGTGGTGACCACCCAGTCCACCTCAGCCAAAACAAAGGAGAGGTCAATTTTCTTTTTCCATTCGTTGTAGTTGTCACCTTTGAGGGGTGGGATATCTTTGATAAACCCCATCAAAGAGTAACTTCCTGAAATGTAAGTCATATAAAATGAGAACATAATTATAACATGAATAATTGCATGCTTTAATTCTAACGTTGGTCAAAATTAAAACATACAAAAAATCATCCTTTTTACACTAATTCTAGATCACCGTTGGGCAGAAATAGAATTAATGCATGATTAAATCATGATAACATCATAATACTGCTATTAATCAACGTTGGTCAGAATAATAACAACAGTATGATCATATTTTATATTTATCTATTTTTCAAAATTAAATTCTCCCGTTGGTTCGAATTTAATAATGAAGCAATATCTTTAAGTACGCAGCGGAAACACTTTTAACATAAATATTCCCATAATTATTTTTCCAGAAACATGAAAAATATTGTACTATTCTCCGAGAATTTATCGTTGGACAAAAATTTCCACGGAGATCTAACATCAAAATTCAAATGAAAATATCCAAAAAGCATTAACAATGTTTCTGGAAAAATAAAAAATTGAGAAAACTATTTTCCTTTTCATTTTGCCCAAAACAGCAGGCGTTCATCTCGGCCCAGCTGGCCTCGGCCCTTTCTCCTTTTTTTTTCTCAGTCGCTGTTGAATAAGGCGCGGCCCAGCAGCCGAGTTGCGGCCCATTTTGGCCTATCGGTCGATGAGGCAGCCGCGCCCAGGCCGCAACCTGGGCCTGGGCCGGCGATTCGGCCTACCGAGCTCGCCCGCCTGGGCTTATTTGAGCCCAATCGATTTCAGCCGTTGATCTCAGGGTTAGATGATCTAGCGGCTACGCGCTCACGTCGGAGCATCAAAAACCGGCAGCAGCCGGCTGTTTCCCCAAAACCCTAGCCATTTCGCCCCTTTCATTCTCTCTCTACGTTCTCTCTGCGCCGCGCTCGGTAACGCCAGGAGCCTTGCCCCTGGGCCTCGGCGTCCGCGCCGGCCGAGCCGGCGAGCAAGGCGCGCGCACGCGCGGCGACTTCCCCTCCTCCTACTGTCTTTTATCTTTCTCTTTCCCCCTTTAGACTCTCTCCAGTCGCATAGTGAGGAGAGGATCCATGGCGACCGGAGGATAACGGCGCCGCCACCATTCCCTTCGCCGGTGCGCGCGCCCAACAAAGGGTTGGACGCGCCGCCGTCGAGTGGAGTTGTGGTGATGCCCTATGAGCCCCGCAGATCCACGCCACGACAGAGTATCGCCCACTGGCGGCTCTGTCATGCCATTGTGGCCGGCCCTAGCCCGCACGGTGGCGGGGAAAAACGGCGAGGCGGTGGGCGGGTCCAGGTATGAACCCCGTCCATACCCTCCTCTCCTTTCTTCTTTTACCCGATTAGGGTTAGGGTTAGGGTTAGTTTTCTTTTCCGATTCAAATCGGTTGTTTTCTCTCGTTTCTATTCCCCAAGTCTAGATCTACCTGCTATGTTAGGGTTCCAGTATGCTTTTCCGATCCGAGATCGGTCATTGGTTTCTTTGCTTTAACCCTTCTAGGGTTTCGTAGTTAGGACTGTTCTTCATTTCTTTCCCCCAAACTGGATCTACACCTAGATCCAGTCCTCCGATACCAATGTTAATATTAATAGCATCACTGTCAGGCTAAAAGTACCGCTAGGACATAGATCCAGTAGGGTAAACCCGTTGAAACAAGTAGTGGATAAAGTCCCTAGTGATAGAACTACCGGATCCGAGAGGGAGATAGGGAGAAAAGGGAGTTAGGTGGTGCAAACCGTCTGTAGGAAGGCTGGAGTTCGATCCGGACGCCATCACGAACGTCGATGGTGGCTGCGCACGGGCAGCGACGGTCGGAGAAGGGGAGCGCGGTGCAGTGACGGCGGCGGAGCTTCCCGTCGCTTACAGCGCGACCCTCGAGATCGGTTAGGGTTGTAGGTGGGGAAAAGCGGCTCAGGTGAACCTCGTAACTAGAGCCCCGGCTCCCCACCTCCTATATATAGCGCTGCGCGACGGGGGCCCACCAGCCATTGTTGGGCTGGGCGCCCCCGATCAGGGCGCGGATCAAGGACCTAATGAGCCGTTGGGCTCATTAGAGGAGAGATCAACCTAACATCCCCATCTTGGAAATCTGACGCAGCTGCAGTACCTTGACCTCTTCAGCATCAGTAGTATGGGAGCTGCATACTCAACGGATGTGTCATGGCTGGCACGTCTGCGTTTGCTTAGATACCTTAACCTTGGCTCGGTGAACCTCAGCACAGTACCTGACTGGCCCCATGTGGTTGCTATGCTTCCTTCTCTCACAGTCCTTCGTCTTCCCGGCTGCTCTCTTAGTGGAATGCTGCCCGAGCGGGTGGCGCAGCTGACAAGCTTGGTCGCTCTAGATCTCAGCCGGAACAGCTTTACAGGACCTCTCCCAGAATTTATAGGGAATTTAACTGGCTTAAGGATGCTTGACCTTAGCTCCAACAAGTTTACAGGTCCTCTCCCTGCATCTGTAAGGAACATAACCGGTTTAAGGACGCTAGACGTCTCTTACAACAACTTGACAGGATTACCTCGTGAGGTTGGTACACTCAGTAGTTTGACCGGTCTGTATGTAAGCCACAATAGTTTGGGGGGTGTCATCACAGAGGAATACTTTAGAAGCCTGAAGAGCTTGCAACACATAGACTTGTCTTCCAATGTCTTGAAGATTGAAATCAGCACAAAATGGAAGCCTCCATTTGTTAGACTACGAAGTGCCAACTTTGCAAATTGCAGAATGGGTCCGCTATTTCCTGCCTGGTTGCAGTGGCTGGTGGGTATAGAGTATCTCGATATCTCGAGTGCCGGCATAAATGATAGGATTCCAGATTGGATCCCTACTGCATTTTCAAATGCTAGATTTTTGTCCATGTCAAAGAATCAACTCAGTGGAGAATTGCCAGCAAATATGGACGTCATGTCATCGTTGGACGAGCTTGACCTCAGTAACAATTCATTGTCCGGGCTAATACCAAAGCTTCCACATAACCTAACCTACTTGGACATATGCATCAACTCCTTGTCAGGGTCTCTACCAGCAGATCTTGGACTTCCAAACCTTCAGGTGTTGTCCGTAGCCTCCAATAGCATCACTGGAAGTGTTCCTATATCCATCTGCAGAAGCCAAGGGTTGAGAACCTTAGTCTTAGCCAACAATCATCTTGAGGGAGAACTGCCCAATTGCTTTGGGAACAGTGTGATGTTATTTCTAGATCTTAGTAACAATAATTTTTCTGGAATGTTGCCAGAATCTATGCAAAACTGTGAAATGCTACAAGTCCTGGATTTATCTAGAAATATGTTCTCTGGAAGATTTCCTGTGTGGATTGGAAAATTAAAGAGGTTGCGGTTTCTACGCCTACGTCAAAATATGTTCTCTGGCAACATTCCCATGAACCTTACCAACCTTGCATGCCTTCAATACTTGGATATAGCATACAATGGTATGTCAGGTTCTTTGCCTAGGAGCCTATCAAATTTGAAGTCATTGAAACAGAAACAACCGACAGAAATGTGTTCTGATGTTTTTCATGTAAGGGTTTTTGCTATCAATTTTTCTACATTCCTAAAAGGGCAGCAACTCTCCTATGGTTCCATTCCTAGAATCGTTGGTCTGAATATGACGGTCATTGACTTATCTTTCAACAGTATCACTGGTGAGATTCCAGAAGAAATAGCCACCCTTGATGGACTTCTGAATTTGAATCTCTCGAAGAACCACTTCAGTGGGAATGTTCCAAGTAAGATCGGGGCCATGCAGTCACTGGAGTCACTTGACCTCTCAGGGAACAAGCTTTCGGGTGAAATACCAGCAAGTCTATCAACTCTGACAACAACAACAACAACAACATAGCCTTTTGTCCCAAGCAAGTTGGGGTAGGCTAGAGATGAAACCCAAAAGAGACGAGAAATAGGGAGACACATAAAGGGACATAAAGGGCACAAGACAAAAAAGGTCACGGTTCAGGCACGTTGATTGCTAATCTCCAAGCGCTCCTGTCCATAGCTAAATCCTTGGGGATATTCCACTCCTTAAGATCTCTCTTAACGGACTCGTCCCAAGTTAGTTTAGGTCGACCTCTACCGCTCTTTACATTATCGGTCCGCTTTAGAACTCCACTACGCACCGGCGCCTCAGGAGGCCTCCGTTGGACATGTCCAAACCATCTCAACCGATGTTGAATCAATTTCTCCTCAATTGGTGCCACCCCAACCCTATCCCGAATATCGTCGTTTCGTACTCTATCTCTCCTTGTGTGCCCACAACACCAACACAACATACGCATCTCCGCTACACTCAATTGCTGGACATGTCGCCTTTTTGTAGGCCAACACTCAGCACCATATAACATCGCCGGATGAATCGCCGTCCTATAGAACTTACCTTTCAGCTTCTGAGGCACCCTTTTGTCACAGAGAACGCCAGAAGCTTGACGCCATTTCAACCAGCCGGCTGAAATTCTATGCCTAACATCTTCATCAATGTCTCCATCCTTTTGTAGCATCGACCCTAAATACCGAAAAGTATCCTTCTTGGCCACCACTTGCCCATCGAGGCTAACGTCTCCCTCCTCGTGCCTAGTCGCTCTGAAATCGCACCTCATGTACTCGGTCTTAGTCCTACTAAGTCTGAACCCTTTCGACTCTAACGTGTGCCTCCATAGTTCTAACTTCCTATTAACTCCCGCCCTACTGTCGTCAACTAGCACCACATCATCAGCAAAGAGCATACACGAAGGGATATCACCTTGTATGTCCCTTGTGACCTCATCCATCACCAAAGCAAATAAATAAGTCTATCAACTCTGACATTCTTGAGTTACTTGGACTTGTCTTACAACAATCTTACAGGAACAATACCATCTGGATCACAACTTGACACCCATATGCAGAACATTCGTATATGTATACTGGCAACATTGGTCTCTGTGGACCTCCTCTCAAAAATAACTGTTTGAAAACCGAAGCATCAGAACAAGGTCCGTTTACAAGAACCGAAGAAGGTCGTTGGCAAGGATTCTTTTACATTGGGCTTGGATATGGCTTCTTAGCAGGCATTTGGTTGGTTTCTTGTGCCCTATTGTTCATGAAAAACTGGCGAATCGCTTACTTCTGCCTCTTTGACAAGCTTTATGACAAAGCATATGTGCTTGTGGTTACTTGGTGGGCAAAGGCTAATCAGGAAGATCTGTAGCTTAGTTAACAGTGGTGTACACGAGTAATGCTAGCTGACGTTGTTTCTGTGAGTACAAATAAGAAGTCATACAAAGATGCGGTGTTGTGTATTTGTATGACTTGTGACGCCTGTATTTTTTGTTTCATAAATTAGAACAAAATATTTTACATTGTGCAAAGTAGCCGAATATGTACACTTCTCTAAAACCTATGTAATAATAAAAACGTGCATTATATTAACCAGTTCACACTGCAACACTAGGGTCATCACCCATGGTTCATAAGAAAACAAGGAGCTCATCTTTTCAAGTTTGTTGAGTACTTGAAACTGTTGCATTGTAACAGTTCTTTGCTTCCTTCAGATAGCCAAATAATATTTAAACTCTTTGTAATAAGTGGCCTAGTTTACTTGGCTGCAAGGGATGAGTCGAGACATTTGATTCCTTTATCTAAAAAAATAAATAAGTAGGCCTTTTTATGTTTTAGCCACTTTATTTGTGTTTTACATTTGGACCTTTGACCAAATCATCCCACTAATTTAATTCCTAGCCTTTTCCCATTTATTTTATTTTATTTTAGAAGAGGAGGCGGGGAGCGGGGTTATGGTTAAACTTTGGAAGGGCTAGCGTCTGGACGCTGCTCCCACACATGCACCCGTATCGTATCGCATCCCACGCCAGCACCTGTCTGTGACACCCTAAGTTTTTGTATTATTTAAAAATAGATAAATTGATTTAAATATGAATTTGTTGTGCAATCGAATTTAGGGAATAACAAATTTTTGGGAAATTAAAATCAATCATAAGGTTAGAAAATGTTCATGCGTGCATGCTGTTGCACAAGTATTTTTGTGATGAGTGGTTTTGATAAATTTTTGAAAGGATTTGAAAATCATTTGGAAATGTGATTTGAAAATTAAATTTGAAAAAGGAAAGCAAATTCTTTTTTCCGCTTTTACTTCCCTCCATTTCGGCCTGCTAGCCGATTCCCGGCCAGCCCACCATTCCTTTCCCCCGCGTTCCTTCTCTAGGCCGCGGCCCAGCCCAGCCGGCCTGCCTCCGCCGCGCCTCCCTCTCTTGTGCGGCTGACATGCCGGGCCCACCTGTCGGCGCCCTCCTCTACCTCCAGCCGCTCCTCCGGTTCCCTCGGTCACGAAGGCAACCGCCATTCCTTCTTTCCCCCCTCGCGCCCACTACCGCAGAACGTGGGAGCGTTCTTTTCCCCCCGCGCCCGGCCTTCAAAAGCGAGCCGCAACCCCTTCACCGCCTCCCCCCTGCTGTTTTCCCGCTCCAATCCCTCTCATTTGAGCAACCGTGGGCCGCAGCGACGAACCGCCGGAGCTTCCCGTCCGCCACCCGCGTCGGCCGACACCTCCGAGTCGCCTCCGCCCGTGTTCTTCGCTCGGTGAGCCTCCCCGTGATTCCCTCCCTCTCCTTGCACCTTCATTTCTACGATTTGTGGTCTCTAGGGCCGTTCTACGTGAACTCCGGCGAGCTCTTCCATGGCCGGCCGTGGCGGGTGCCCCTCGAGCCTACCACCGGCCGTGTTTTGCCCCGGGATGGGTTCGCCATCATCTCCCCTTCGCTCCGGAGTTTTCCTTTTTGAAAATGAAGCCCTGTAGCACCCGTGCAAGCAACGCCGGCGAGCTCCACGCCGCGGTAATGGCGGCGCCGCCGCGTCCACCCCAACTCCGGCGGCCCATGTTCCCTTCTTCCCCCTCCATTTAATCCCGCCCGTCCATCGCTTGATCAACGGCTTAGAAAGGCCGATACCCCTTCGTGGGTTTTCTTTCTAAAGAGCCCTCGGGTTTCTTCTTTATTCCGCCCGCGGTCCTCGGCCAGATTGGAAATCCCCGAATTTGATTTATTTTAAATCGAAAATTGAATTCCATCTATTTACAGATTTGCCACTGCAGTAAAACGTGTATAAAATCGTCGTTTTAGCTCCGATTCGACCCGTTCAACTTGCGTTAGTTTTGTAATTTCGTAATCTACGCATTAGTGCTACTGATGGACCTGTTAGAAGCTTTTAAGTTTCTCGATTAAGACTAGTTTAGTAGCTAGTTTTGGAACCTTGCTTAGCGCGTAACTTTTGCGTTGTAGCTCCGTTTTTCGTGCAATTCGCGTCAATGTGATCGTAGCGAGACGTAGATGATTTTGGTAAACATTTTATTCAGATTTATTTATGGTTGGTGTACTGTTCTAATAGTAGCTATGTTTTGCTTGTATGTCTGCTCCGAATTGCGTGTTGTACTTTGTGTCGTTCGAGTTCAGACGGTGAGGAGTACGTCGGAAATCCGGACGCGTGCGAGGAGCAGCAGGACCAGCAGCAGTTCGTGAACCAAGGCAAGTATAGCATGGGCCTTCCTTGATTCCTATTCATTATATAATCTACTCATTATGCATGTGTCTAATATTGCTCGACTATAAGGACATCCTAGCCATTTATGACTTATATCTCGATACCTATGGGTTTTATTGCATATGGGTAGAATGCTAGTGCTCTATTCAAACATGATCAATACTATGATTAATGGAACAAACGGATAAACATGATGGTAATGATTGAAATATAGGGTGATGGTGCAAATGATGTCGATCATGTTGCCCTAAACTCTCCGTAAGGACTTGTCTGTAGGGCAAAAGCTGGGACATACAGTGCAACCGTGAGAGTCATATGGCTCTGACTTTAGCTCAGTAATAGGATCTTTTCTAGCTTGTTAGAGGTTACCCGAAAGGGCGCAAGAGGGGCTTGCCACTTTGGGTATAGAACTGCCTCTGTTCTGATGTGTATAGCCTGCGGGAATTGTGCCATCGAAAGGGGGGTTCTCTATATCTGCCTGCCGAGGAAACCTCGCGGCCCTAACTTGTTAGAAGAGGCCTATGGAAGGCTTCATAGTGTACCCTGCCTGCTCACCTTGGAAGTGTTAGGGGGTCGACGGGCCCCGGGCATACGGGTAACACGACTCACGGGTAAAGATGCACAACCTCTGCAGAGTGTTAAAACTGTTATAACAGCCGTGCTCACGGACACGAGCGGCCCGGAAAACTCACAGAATAAATGGTTACTAGATATGTGGATGAACTATGATGATGATGATGAGATCACACTGTTGCTTTCTCTTCTTAATTCTAGTAGTGGATCATGTGGGTTAAATGGGTGTTGGAGCATAACTGAATAATGATTAACAATGAAATATTGATCTACTAAAAGTGCTAACTGCAGTCAACCGTGTCTATCCTTTTGAGCCTCATGAATCCTCATACTATACTTGCGGAGTACAAATGTACTCACACTTGTTGCTATATTGTTTTTGGATAAAAATCCCGGATGGGTAACAGATGACAGTTTCTACGAGGACTTCCCGGAAGATTTCTAGGTTTGAGTCAACCAGTCGTCCTTCCCTGTGGATCAGACACTACGCCTGAGAGTTGCTATTTACTTTTCCGCTTGTTATGTAAGAACTACGTGATGTAATAACGATATGTATGTACATGGTGATGATACTTTTGTTAATTTGTCAGCTTATGTGTGCGACTATTCCTGGGGCGCACATAAGATGTATACACTCTATATTGTCCTTTAATTGGAGTGTGACAAATTGGTATCAGAGCTGTGTCGACTGTAGGACGCAAACCTAGATAGAAATGGTCGTTTCTAGGAGTTTGACTTTATTTATTTACTTGCTACTATCTCCATCTTGATATTTTATTAAAATTTTATGCTCTATTTCTTATTCTATTGTATAAAATATTGACTCTGATAATATTTTATATCCAAACTATAGATGCCTCGCCTCAGTGCCGCTGCCTACGTCGCCCAGTTCGTTCCAGCAGCACCTGCTCCACCAGCACCACCAGCAGTACCACCAGTGGAGCCAGAGGTCGCCCACATCACTGACGAGGAAGAGGAGGAACCCATGGAGGAGGAGGTATTTTCAGTGGCTGCATCGGATGGACCTGCTTCGACCCCCGTGGCTGCACCCATCCCACATGTGGATGCTCCAGTCCCCGCTGCTACACCTCCACCAGCATCCCAGGCCGCTTCTGCACCAACACCAGTGCCCTCCCCAGCTGCATCAGAGGAGCCAGAAGAGATAGGCTGGACCACCAGGAACAAGTTTAAGGAAGCTCCCGAAGATGCCCATTACCACAACCTTCTCACCACCATGCTAGCTGAGTACTATCCAGAGTTTGCTGCTTATGTGAAGTACTACTGTGCGGAGCACACACATCCAGTGGAGGCGACATACTGGAAGACCAATGTGATCATCACCGCCTGGAACAACACCGACCAATCTCAGGATGTTGTGACCACCCATAGCCACCGAGCCAGGCGTGCCAGTGCCTATGACAGCATGGAAGATGCTGCGCAGGCGGCGTACCTGCACTACCATGGTCGACGTTTTGAGGACATGCAGAATGATCGCTACCGGTATCTTCCACGCTACGACTCAAGGGAGAAGACATGGGCGGTGTTGGCTCCTCCAGCTTCTGATCCCACCTTGGACACCACAGTGAGGCACCTCAGCGCCATGCAGGAGGTTAACGAAGCACTCAGGGAAGAGCTTCGTGCAGCGCAAAAATCTGAAAAGCGCCTTCAGAATCAGATAGATGAGATGGCCGTTCAGCTAGGATAGCCTACCATTTACAAGAAGAAGGCCAGGGTGTTCACCATGGTGGATCGCGCTCCTTAGATACTTGCAGCCCCGTCATAATGAATGCGTTCTAGATCGAAAGTCGTGTCAAGTTTATGTGTGTGTTGTGAACTTTTAATGGTCTTGTTGGTTGTGATGATGAACTTGAATGATTTGGAGTTTGTGTGATTGCAGGAACAGTGTGGGCTTGTCCACATGTTCTTTTTATCAAAACCTTAAGTTAGTGTTTGTTTAACTTAGTTGGGGTTTAAAATTCTGCTTTACTGCTGTGCTGTTTCTCAGAGCAGTCTGCAATGTTTGTCTCATATCTCTAAATCTCTACGTCCAAAAATTATGAAATTTTTGTGGAAAGAACTAGACTTGTGTACCTTTCATTTCCCACTGGAATCACCTCATTATCAATTCTGGTTTGAGAGATATGCCTGCTATAACCTGGCAAGTCTGTGCAGTCTGTAACCTAGAACAGAAATTGTTTAGCTCAGTTTTTGATGATGTTGCCGTCTGTATCAGTGAAAAAGTTCTATACAAAAGTTGTAGCAGACTCTTTAAGCTTTCCAACGATGTATGCCACGCCTATTTTGGATTTCTGGAACTTGAGTTACACTCCAGTTTTCGGTCTGCTGTTGTAGACCCTCGTTCAGAAATTTTCAGTTATGTTATTTACCTTTTGTAAATAATTTGTAATTTTGGGAGATCTCTAAAAGTATGCACATTTGATTGGAAACAGATGGCCGCCAGAGGAGGACGTGGCAGAGGCCGTGGCCGTGGTCGTGGACACGGAGCTTTGGTGGATCCACCTCCGCCACCGCCGGTGACCATTGAGCAGCTGATGGCCATGCAAGCGCAGCTCATGCAGACAGTGATGGACCGTCTCGGTGAGCAACCCGCAGGAGCACCCCCACCTGTGCAGGTCCGTGACAAGCGTGGTGAGTTTCTGAAAGGACGCCCACCTGTGTTCACACATGCCTCTGAACCTATGGAGGCGGATGACTGGCTGAGAGCTGTGGAAAAGCAGCTAAACATTGCACAGTGCAACGACTTGGAGAAAGTCTTGTACGCCTCAGGCCAACTCCAAGGAGCTGCTCAGGATTGGTGGGAGTCATTCCAGTATGGACGTCCAGAGAATGCTCCAGAGATCACATGGAAAGAGTTCACGGAGAGCTTTAGGTCCTATCACATCCCTGAGGGACTTATTGAACTAAAGCAAGAGGAGTTCCGGGCTCTCAAGCAAGGGTCCATGTCTGTGGCGGAATACCGCGACAAGTTTGCACAATTGTCGCGATATGCCCCGGCTGAAGTGGCTAGGGATTCTGACAAACAGCGTCGTTTTCTGAAGGGGCTGTATGATGGACTCCAGCTGCAACTGATGTCCAACAAATATGCCAGTTTCCAAGAGTTGGTGGACCGTGCCATTGTAATTGATAACAAGCGTAAGGAAATGGACCTCAAGAAGAGGAAGCTCCAGGGACAGGCGTCGGGTAGCAACACTCGCCCGCGAGCTTTCCCGCAGCAGGGTTTTCAGCAGAGGAACCAAGGGCCACCCAACCAATGGAACAAAGGCCAGTACCCCCAGAGGAACCAGTACCAGCAGCGCCCCCAGTACCCACCGCAGTTGGGTAATCAGAGCCAGCAGCGCCCCCAGCAACAGCAAGTTAGCAACCAAGCACCACGTCAGGGAGTGCCCAACAATGCCCTAATCAAGAGTGGCACCCCAGGCAACCCCAATGCCTGTTACAACTGTGGAGAGGTGGGACACTATTCGTACCAGTGCCCAAAGAAGCAGAACCGGCAGGCCCCGCAGAACCAGCAGAACAACCAGAGACCCAATGCTCGACCTCCGTTCACTGGCAAGGTGAATCATGTGTCGTCGGAATCAGCTCAGGAGGCGCCTGAGGTTATGCTGGGTACGTTTAGCGTCAACTCCATCTCCGCTACCGTACTTTTTGATTCCGGTGCCTCGCATTCTTTCATATCCCAAGCTTTTGTTAGAATGCATAGCATACCCCTGTGTGCCATGAAGGATCCCATGCTAGTAAATTCACCGGGGGGTAGCATGCCCGCAAATTATTGGAGCCCTTCTACTAGTATTTTCTTAAGGGGGTAGCTTTCAAGGTAAATCCAATTGTTCTGAGAACCGCTGGAATTGACCTCATCTTGGGAATGGATTGGATGAAGCAACATAGGGCAGTGATACAATGTCAGGAGAAATCTGTGGTTGTGACATCTCCAAGTGGTGATAGAATTTGTGTCGAAGTGGAAGTGCAAGCTCAACCTACCGCCACCGTCAATCAGCTGAGCGATGTTGCTAACCAGGAGAACCAGGTGGTGGATGAATTCCCGGACGTGTTCCCCGATGAATTGCCAGGTATGCCACCCGATCGCGACATCGAATTCCTTATCGAGCTTTTACCTGGGACTGCACCCATAGCTAAGAGACCATATAGAATGGGAGTAAATGAATTAGAAGAACTAAAGAAACAAATTAAAGAATTGCAAGAGAAAGGTTTTATTCGTCCTAGTTCTTCACCTTGGGGAGCACCTGTTATATTTGTGGATAAGAAAGATGGCACACGAAGGATGTGTGTCGATTATAGGTCCCTTAATGAAGTCACAATCAAAAACAAGTACCCACTCCCTAGAATTGATGATTTATTTGATCAGCTGAAAGGTGCTTGTGTGTTCTCAAAAATTGATCTCCGTTCTGGATATCATCAACTAAAAATTCGTGCATCTGACATACCCAAGACAGCATTTACTACCAGATATGGCCTTTATGAGTACACAGTGATGTCTTTTGGACTGACAAATGCACCTGCATACTTTATGTATCTAATGAACAAAGTATTCATGGAGTACTTGGATAAGTTTGTAGTGGTATTCATAGATGATATCCTAATATTCTCTAAAAATGAAGAGGAACATGCTGAACACTTAAGGTTAGTCTTACAAAAACTCAGGGAACATAAATTGTATGCAAAAAGGAGCAAATGTGAGTTCTGGCTGAAAGAAGTATCTTTTCTGGGACATGTGGTCTCTAACGGTGGAATAGCCGTAGATCCCAGTAAAGTGCAAGATGTGTTGAATTGGAAAGCCCCAGTCAATGCTAGTGAAATCCGTAGCTTTTTGGGTTTGGCTGGATACTATAGAAGGTTTATTGAAGGGTTCTCTAAGCTAGCCAAGCCTATGACAGCTCTATTAGAGAAGAATGCCAAATTTATTTGGTCAGACAAATGTCAGGCTAACTTTGAGGAGCTAAAGAAAAGGTTGACAACAGCCCCAGTGTTGACCCTACCTGATTTAAGTAAGAGCTTCTCTATTTATTGTGATGCATCTCGCCTAGGCCTTGGGTGTGTGCTTATGCAAGAAGGAAAGGTTGTGGCCTATGCATCCAGGCAGTTGAGAAAGCATGAATTGAATTACCCAACCCATGACGTGGAATTAGCCGCAGTTGTCCATGCTCTGAAAATCTAGAGGCATTATTTGATCGGACATAAGTGTGACATCTACACTGACCACAAGAGTTTAAAATACATTTTTACTCAGTCCGAGTTGAATTTAAGGCAACGTCGTTGGCTGGAATTAATTAAAGATTATGATCTGGAAGTGCATTATCATCCTGGAAAGGCAAATGTTGTTGCCGATGCACTTAGCCGGAAGAGCTATGCCAACGGACTTCAGTTGACATTTATACCAGCAGAGTTGCGAGCTAAAATAGAACATCTCAACTTGGGTTTTGTCAATAATGTAGTAGAATTGGCTATAGAACCTACATTGGAGCAAGAGATACGTACAGGTCAGTTGGAGGATGAGAAATTAAAGGAGATTGCTGAGCAGGTAGTGGTTGGAAAAGCACCAGGTTTCCGGCTGGATGAGAATGGTACTCTATGGTTTGGAAAAAGAATATGTGTACCTGAAGTGAAAGCTATCCGTGATATGATTCTGCGAGAGGCACATGATTCTGCTTATTCTATACACCCTGGAAGCACCAAGATGTACTTGGACCTCAAAGAGAAGTATTGGTGGTATGGTTTGAAACGGGATGTGGCTGAGTATGTGGCCATATGTGATACTTGTCAGAGGGTGAAGGCTGAGCACCAAAGGCCTGCAGGATTGTTGCAACCAATGAAAATACCAGAGTGGAAATGGGAAGAAGTTGGTATGGACTTCATTACTGGATTGCCCCGCACTCAACAAGGATATGATTCAATCTGGGTAATAGTGGATCGACTTACTAAGGTAGCCCACTTCTTGCCAGTCAAAACCACTTATAGTGGTGCAAAGCTAGCGGAGTTGTATATGGAGAGAATAGTATGTCTACATGGGGTTCCCAAGAAGATCGTATCTGACCGAGGAACTCAGTTTACGTCACATTTTTGGCATAAGGTACACAGTGCTTTGGGAACCAAGTTGAATTTCAGTTCGGCGTATCATCCCCAAACTGATGGGCAGACCGAAAGAACCAACCAAATCTTGGAAGATATGTTGAGAGCTTGTGCTTTACAGTATGGTACTAGTTGGGATAAGAGTTTGTCATATGCTGAGTTTTCATACAACAACAGTCACCAGAAAAGTCTCAAGATGGCGCCATTCGAAGCTTTATATGGGCGAAAGTGTAGAACACCTCTATTCTGGAATCAGACAGGTGAAACCCAAGTGTTTGGACCTGATGTCCTACGCATTGCAGAGGAACAAGTGAGGATGATCAGGGATAATTTGAGAGTAGCACAGTCTAGACAGAAGAGCTATGCTGATATCCGAAGGAGAGAGTTGAGTTTCAAAGAAGGTGACTATGTGTATTTGAAAGTGTCACCAATGAGAAATGTGAGAAGATTCAATATGAAGGGCAAGTTAGCACCGAGATATGTGGGACCTTTCAAGATTCTAGAGAGACGTGGAGAAGTGGCTTATCAATTGGAATTGCCAGAAAGTTTATCAGGCGTGCATGATGTGTTTCATGTTTCACAGTTGAAAAAGTGTTTGCGGGTACCAGAGGAGCAGATTCCCTTGGAGGAGCTTACTGTTAAAGAAGATCTCACGTATGAGGAGTATCCGGTAAAGATTCTTGAAACTGCAGAAAGAGTTACCAGAAGCCGCACTATAAAGATGTGCAGAGTGCAATGGAATCGTTATTCAGAAGATGAGTCTACTTGGGAAAGAGAAGAAGATTTGAGAAAGTCTTATCCACGGCTTTTTGAGTAAGCATCATCCAATCTCGAGGACGAGATTCTCTTAAGGGGGTAGAATTGTGACACCCTAAGTTTTTGTATTATTTAAAAATAGATAAATTGATTTAAATATGAATTTGTTGTGCAATCGAATTTAGGGAATAACAAATTTTTGGGAAATTAAAATCAATCATAAGGTTAGAAAATGTTCATGCGTGCATGCTGTTGCACAAGTATTTTTGTGATGAGTGGTTTTGATAAATTTTTGAAAGGATTTGAAAATCATTTGGAAATGTGATTTGAAAATTAAATTTGAAAAAGGAAAGCAAATTCTTTTTCCCGCTTTTACTTCCCTCCATTTCGGCCTGCTAGCCGATTCCCGGCCAGCCCACCATTCCTTTCCCCCGCGTTCCTTCTCTGGGCCGCGGCCCAGCCCAGCCGGCCTGCCTCCGCCGCGCCTCCCTCTCTTGTGCGGCTGACATGCTGGGCCCACCTGTCGGCGCCCTCCTCTACCTCCAGCCGCTCCTCCGGTTCCCTCGGTCACGAAGGCAACCGCCATTCCTTCTTTCCCCCCTCGCGCCCACTACCGCAGAACGTGGGAGCGTTCTTTTCCCCCCCGCGCCCGGCCTTCAAAAGCGAGCCGCAACCCCTTCACCGCCTCCCCCCTGCTGTTTTCCCGCTCCAATCCCTCTCATTTGAGCAACCGTGGGCCGCAGCGACGAACCGCCGGAGCTTCCCGTCCGCCACCGCGTCGGCCGACACCTCCGAGTCGCCTCCGCCCGTGTTCTTCGCTCGGTGAGCCTCCCCGTGATTCCCTCCCTCTCCTTGCACCTTCATTTCTACGATTTGTGGTCTCTAGGGCCGTTCTACGTGAACTCCGGCGAGCTCTTCCATGGCCGGCCGTGGCGGGTGCCCCTCGAGCCTACCACCGGCCGTGTTTTGCCCCGGGATGGGTTCGCCATCATCTCCCCTTCGCTCCGGAGTTTTCCTTTTTGAAAATGAAGCCCTGTAGCACCCGTGCAAGCAACGCCGGCGAGCTCCACGCCGCGGTAATGGCGGCGCCGCCGCGTCCACCCCAACTCCGGCGGCCCATGTTCCCTTCTTCCCCCTCCATTTAATCCCGCCCGTCCATCGCTTGATCAACGGCTTAGAAAGGCCGATACCCCTTCGTGGGTTTTCTTTCTAAAGAGCCCTCGGGTTTCTTCTTTATTCCGCCCGCGGTCCTCGGCCAGATTGGAAATCCCCGAATTTGATTTATTTTAAATCAAAAATTGAATTCCATCTATTTACAGATTTGCCACTGCAGTAAAACGTGTATAAAATCGTCGTTTTAGCTCCGATTCGACCCGTTCAACTTGCGTTAGTTTTGTAATTTCGTAATCTACGCATTAGTGCTACTGATGGACCTGTTAGAAGCTTTTAAGTTTCTCGATTAAGACTAGTTTAGTAGCTAGTTTTGGAACCTTGCTTAGCGCGTAACTTTTGCGTTGTAGCTCCGTTTTTCGTGCAATTCGCGTCAATGTGATCGTAGCGAGACGTAGATGATTTTGGTAAACATTTTATTCAGATTTATTTATGGTTGGTGTACTGTTCTAATAGTAGCTATGTTTTGCTTGTATGTCTGCTCCGAATTGCGTGTTGTACTTTGTGTCGTTCGAGTTCAGACGGTGAGGAGTACGTCGGAAATCCGGACGCGTGCGAGGAGCAGCAGGACCAGCAGCAGTTCGTGAACCAAGGCAAGTATAGCATGGGCCTTCCTTGATTCCTATTCATTATATAATCTACTCATTATGCATGTGTCTAATATTGCTCGACTATAAGGACATCCTAGCCATTTATGACTTATATCTCGATACCTATGGGTTTTATTGCATATGGGTAGAATGCTAGTGCTCTATTCAAACATGATCAATACTATGATTAATGGAACAAACGGATAAACATGATGGTAATGATTGAAATATAGGGTGATGGTGCAAATGATGTCGATCATGTTGCCCTAAACTCTCCGTAAGGACTTGTCTGTAGGGCAAAAGCTGGGACATACAGTGCAACCGTGAGAGTCATATGGCTCTGACTTTAGCTCAGTAATAGGATCTTTTCTAGCTTGTTAGAGGTTACCCGAAAGGGCGCAAGAGGGGCTTGCCACTTTGGGTATAGAACTGCCTCTGTTCTGATGTGTATAGCCTGCGGGAATTGTGCCATCGAAAGGGGGGTTCTCTATATCTGCCTGCCGAGGAAACCTCGCGGCCCTAACTTGTTAGAAGAGGCCTATGGAAGGCTTCATAGTGTACCCTGCCTGCTCACCTTGGAAGTGTTAGGGGGTCGACGGGCCCCGGGCATACGGGTAACACGACTCACGGGTAAAGATGCACAACCTCTGCAGAGTGTTAAAACTGTTATAACAGCCGTGCTCACGGACACGAGCGGCCCGGAAAACTCACAGAATAAATGGTTACTAGATATGTGGATGAACTATGATGATGATGATGAGATCACACTGTTGCTTTCTCTTCTTAATTCTAGTAGTGGATCATGTGGGTTAAATGGGTGTTGGAGCATAACTGAATAATGATTAACAATGAAATATTGATCTACTAAAAGTGCTAACTGCAGTCAACCGTGTCTATCCTTTTGAGCCTCATGAATCCTCATACTATACTTGCGGAGTACAAATGTACTCACACTTGTTGCTATATTATTTTTGGATAAAAATCCCGGATGGGTAACAGATGACAGTTTCTACGAGGACTTCCCGGAAGATTTCTAGGTTTGAGTCAACCAGTCGTCCTTCCCTGTGGATCAGACACTACGCCTGAGAGTTGCTATTTACTTTTCCGCTTGTTATGTAAGAACTACGTGATGTAATAACGATATGTATGTATATGGTGATGATACTTTTGTTAATTTGTCAGCTTATGTGTGCGACTATTCCTGGGGCGCACATAAGATGTATACACTCTATATTGTCCTTTAATTGGAGTGTGACACTGTCTGAACACAACACCCTTGATGACCACCAACCCAACATCAACGCCGAGGCGAGACGACGGGAGGGAAGGGAGGAGAGGTAGGAGCCGAAGCCCTGCAGCAGGCCGCCGTCCGTCGGCCACTTGCGCCATTGCAACATGTGCAACACTCGATCTACTTTTGAAACATCTAGATAAAACATTTGCAACATACGTATGTAGATAGATGAAACACTTGAAACATGCGTATGAAACACTTACAAAAACACCTGAAAACACAGAAAAGCTATTGCAAAACATATGCAACATCCAGATAAAACACTTGCAACATATTTATGTGAAGCATATTGAACATCCAAATAAACAAACTTGCAACATACGTCTAAAAAAATAGATAAAACATTTGGAACATACACTTGCAACATACGTGTATAGCCATTACAATGTGTGCAACATCCCGATCTACTTTTGCAACATCAAAATGAAACACATGCAACATCTGGAGAAACGCCTGAAACACTTGAAACATACGCTTGCAACATGCGCTTTCAGTGCAATGTCACCTTGCAGCTAGGAGGAATGGAGTTTCATCGTTGCCGGCACGAAGGGCAGCGACAATGCGTGGAGCTCGCCGGTGTGGCAGCGGTGCGAGCAACTCGCCAAATGGACGGCGTCACACGAAGCTCCTCCATCGGCCAGGGGAACGACATAGTTGGTAGCACCTCGATGCGGCGGGGGATGGGGCATGGTGCACAGCGGCAGGGGATGAGGCACGGCGCGGCGTGAGGCGGGATGGGGCATTGCGCAGCGGCGAGGCGGCTTGGGGCGGGCGGATGGCGTGGTGAGCCGCAACGAGCGAAAGCGAGTCGGTAGTTGGGGATTTGTCGGCTGTCGCAGTGTAGAGTTGGAGGAGGAGAGTAGATGGAGCAGGCCCGTTGGTTGTTTGGCCCAGTGGCTGCGCAGGCCTGAGAACGGGGTGTTTGGACGGACACGTCCGGATGGACGCCCTCACCAGAGCATTAGCGAACTTAAAATTTTTCGACTCAAGGCGCTTATACATGTTTTACTGAATTCTTAGAACCTTCATGGATGTCATGAAGAGCAACCCAAAATTTCAGTCTACGAGAGATGAAACAGAGAGAGGGTAGTGTTCTCCCGCGGCCGGCCCGAGAGTACGAGGATCCGGAGCATGGAGTACGGACCGGTCTGGCGCAACGGCCACTGATTGCTCCCTCGTGCGTCAGGAGTCAGGACTTGAGAGACGCTGACACACGGTTGGTTTGCTTGTATTGAATTGCCGGAGGGGGGCTGATCTGCATCGCATGCGTTGACCGCCGGGCCTGCAGCCAAAGCCAAGGCGTATATGGGCACGCGCGGCCGAAATGATGCACGAAATCGATCGGTTTGCTGTCGATCGATCCAGTGACGACTGACCACGCCTCAGGGTCAGCCGGTCAGGGTATGGGGGCATGGGGCTGACCGCCTGGTGGGCTGCTTTTTAGATCCTCCGTCCTCGTGCGTGGTGGAGGTGATGGGTTCAGGTATTCGCATTCAGCCGGCCCGGTTGCAGATCGCGTAATCGAGAACCATGGCAGGAGATGGAGATCGGCAAGACGTCTGAGGACTGACCAATGCATAGGAGTAGTCATTTCCCAGTACGTCTTCCTTACTTTCGCAATTATCGTCGTCGATCAGTTACGGCTCCAATGCAAGGATTTTTTTTTCTATAGCTCTTTAATTACTAAGGCTTCCTATGATCAGAAATGCAGATCCATTTAGACATTAACATTTCGTCTTCCATGGAATCCATGCGACTCTTTCTCACTGACTTAGGAGTAAATTAATGAAACAAGTAGTATTAGAAATATGAGGCCGCGCTGTCTAGGCGGCCTCCAGTGTGTCCACGTATATTTTATTTAGTTGGTGCCTTAGATAGGAATTCCACGACCCAGATAAAATTGTACCTCCATGATTCACATGTACTACCTCTATGCATGCCACGGTTACACTGAAGAAAGTGAATGCATTGAATGGAACCGATGGAAATTTGGAATAGATGAAAATTTGGATGGACATGCATACAAGCACCGTCCAAAACTTTAGGTGTCCTTTGCATGCAGGAAGTTACCATGGACATCTACATCACTTTGTCTTCTTCTTCCATGGACATCTACGTCACTTTGTCTTCTTCTTTTACAAACAGGAAGTTACAATGAGTAAATTTTCATGCATGCACGTGTCCTCTTGCCATCCAAATTTACCATGCACATGTGCACGGTAGTAGTCATCCCAGGTGGGACCATTGAAATGACCTCTTTACCTATAGAAAATTTACTGGTCAGCAAGGATTTACATCACTTGTGATTCAAAATTTACACGTAGGTAAAGACAACTCAGCAAGGATTTACATCACCTGTGGTTCAAAATTTACACATAGGTAAAGACGACATAGTATGGCCGCGCCGTCTAGGCGGCCTCCCAGTGTGTCCATGTATGTTCTATTTAGTTGGTGCCTTAGATAGAAATTTCACGACCCAGATGAAGTTGTACCTCCATGACCCACATGTACTACCTCCATGCATGCCATAGTTAGGCTGAAGCAAGTGGATGCACTGAAAGGCCTTACATAGGAATTCCACAACCCAGATGAAGTTGTACCTTCATAACCCACATGTACTACCTCCATGCATGCCAGGTTAGGCTGAAGCAAGTGGATGCACTGAATGAAACAGTTGGAAATTTGGATGGCATGCATGCAAGCAATGTCCAAAACTTTATGTATCCTTTGCATGCAAAAAATTACCATAGACATCTACGTTACTTTGTCTTCTTCTTTTACAAACAGGAAGTTACCATGGGTAAATTTTCATGCATGCACGTGCCCTCTTGCCATGGAGATTTACCATGCACATGTAAATGGTAGTAGTCATTCTAGGTGGGACCATTGAAAGGATATCTTTATCTACAAAAAATTTACTGGTCAGCAAGGATTTTACATCACCTGTGGTTCAAAATTTACACATAGGTAAAGACAGCTCAGCAAGGATTTATATCGCATGTGGTTCAAAATTTACACGTAGGTAAAGACGACGTAGTAAATTTTCATCACTTGTGGTTTAAAGTCTATAGGTAGCTAAAGGCAACGTGGTAAATTTTCGTGCATGCACGAGTGTTCTCTAGACTATATAAAAATTGTGGATGTTGTTACCGTCTAGATTTGATATGAACATGTGCACCGTATATACCTAATAGTGCCTCCCTTATATTTTTCTGGAGGTTAAA
Organism: Saccharum hybrid cultivar R570; assembly: GCA_038087645.1. Lineage (NCBI taxonomy): Eukaryota > Viridiplantae > Streptophyta > Magnoliopsida > Poales > Poaceae > Saccharum > Saccharum hybrid cultivar. The sequence continues at coordinate 1,819,358 of JAQSUU010000782.1, read as the reverse complement.
TAGTCCATCTTTTACACCATGCATAAAGACATCATAGGGCAAGATTAGTTGGGCCCATCTAGTGATTGGCTTCCTTGCTATCTGTGCATGAAGAATAACTCCCTCTTCGAGGAACATGCATCGGCATGTGTACTCACACAACCATCCAACCGTGTATGCACATGTTTCCTAAGATGGCCCCCACTACATTGATGAGGTTCTTGCACCCGGTGGTGATACAGGCACCCATGCCTCGTCCAAGCCTCCAGCTCTTGCCTATATAAGCATGTGGCGTGCTGCCTGATGCATCATCGCCTCCCTCCATTGCTTGCAAGTGTATTCCCTGTAGTTCGTAGCATCCCTTCATCTTCCCATTGCTTGCAGGTGCCATCTCCCTGCAGTAGCTTGTGTTGTTGGTCATGGCCATTGTTGCACTAAAATCACCGGTACAAGTGTCTTGCCATCTTGCAGGAACGAATAATGGTCTAACCAGAACAGAGTGCATAGGAAGCACGACATAGCAGGTTTGTGCTATGAAACTATCGCTGAACCCCTCCTTCCACTCACCCAGTCACCGTCAAGAGAAGGAGATCCTCGCTCCAGCACCGTTGAAGGACCCAAGGAGCCCTGCCATGAGGCTCTCTGCCTCGATGATGTAGATTAGCCACTCCCGAGGGAGATGTACCCGTAGTTAGCATCTCTTTCTCTCTCTCTCCATCGTTGTATTCCACCTGTGGCAATCAAATCCATATATTTGGCTCGCAACCAACTACGTGCATGAGCTAGACTAACTGAAGAGGGTGTATGAACAAGAAACCACACCCTAAGAAGATAAAAAACGGCGACCATAAGGAGTAGACATGTGAAAAATACACAGATCTAGCTAATAAAAGATTTAAGGATAAATCTTCTAAGTGGAGTAGATCCAGATCCGACTCAAGAAAACACACGGCGGAGATAAGTAGAAAAGAAGGATGTAAATCTCTGCATGAGAAATGGATCCGAATCCTAAGAGCACTGTGATTGTTGCTCAAAAGAAGCATAACCCGAGGATTGACACTATAAAACCCCAAGAATGAAGCAATGAGAAGGCACTGTGACAAGATGATCATCAAGAAGTTCCACAACCAAAAGATGTGCAGGCACCCCAATAATCCTACCCAATGTTGTGCTTTGAATCTAGGTACGTTGATTGCTTGAGCTCAACTTCATCGAATACTTATTTACACTAACATGTCATTGATTTGATGGCCTAGAATAGGCACCATGTAATGACAACCAACCTCTATTTTCCTTTAAAGCATTCTAATGAGAAAAGCTATATTCTCTTTCCTTCCCATATTTTCCCAACATTTAATGTAAAAAGTAGACCAACCTCTCGTACCAACACGATGAGAAAACATATTAGACATTTCTATACATTCCTATACTGAGCACATCACCCGCAGCAAAGCGCGGGCAGCAGTGGCTAGTAATATATAAAAGCATTTTTGTACATCGAGTTTATTAGTGTCAATAATTTTTTTGCCAATTCGGTCAAAAAAATAATAATTTATTTTGCCAATGTATAAAACTTTAAATGTTAGTAAAAAATATATAGTTTGACCTAGCACAAGTGTAGAAAATTTTTTCCCTGTATGACACCCTGCAAGGTCCCAACAACTTCCCTATTTAACACTCGTTTCAACTTTGTTTCACTGTTCCGTCAATTTCCACGGCGAGGCATGCTGGACCAAAATCCCCTTGACACACGGCATGCCACATTTGACTCATTTGGGTCGCGTTTGGATTTGGACTGGTGAAGAATGCCACGACCCCAACCCTGGCACCTCGGCCAAAACTTGGCAGCGGATCGGAATCGTGTGCCCCGATTTGGCCGGACGTATAGGCAAGAAATTGAACTACAGATTAGTTGTGCCACTTTGGGCCGGTCAAATATTGGCTCCAAACCAAACGCTCCTCTGTTCAACGGTCAACGCACAAAATTTAGATTAGCTTTTTTTTTCCCCGAAGAGATTAGCTGTTAGCCTGCTATATGGGCCTTGAACAAAACGCGCCCCAGCCAGCCCATTCCTCTCCAAACATAGATCAAGGGGAAAAAATATATTAAAAAACTGATTTTGTACCTTCCATACATCCTTTTGACCTTTTCTTTCACATATAACAAAATGGGGAAAAGTCTAATTGACCCCCCAACTATTGGAGGTAGTCTAGTTTACCCCCTCAACTATGAACAGTCTAATTTACCCCCTGAACTTTGTAAAACCGGCCAAATCACCCCCCGAGCGGTTTTGGACGGTGGTTTTGCTACAGGGGGTGATTTGACTGGTATTGCAAAGTTCAGGGGGTAAATTAGACCGTTTCATAGTTGAGTGGGTAAACTAGACCACCCCCAATAGTTGGGGGGTCAATTAGACTTTTTTCCTAACAAAATGCATTATGTTATATTACATGTTCAATTAGTGATTAGTGAATTAGATATACAACACTACAAATTTTCGCAACAATGGGCGGGGTGTCATTGAGTTCTATAAAGAAGTTGATCCATAGGAAGCAAAAATATGCCTTGCCATTGACTCTCGAGTCAGGCATATATGCCATAGGACGTGTTTGTTTATGATTAAAATCAGATCTACAGTCTCACTGTGAAAGTCGAAAAAATCCCGTGAAACACCCTGTGCTATCGATGATTCTTTCTACTGCACAAGACACATACATGACGAGAATGAACTACAGCTCATGTTTTCCGTGTCGTGGCCGGAGACCGTGGTCACAGTACCACACCGCGCGGCGTAGCACCACGGTTCTAAACACGCCCATAATCATGATCACCTTCTGGTCTTCATTTTATAATAATAATTGTAACAAGCCGAAAACGAACAAGAGCAAGCAAGCCCTTGAATAAGACTTGCGAATAAGATTTTCATTGGCAACTAGTATCAAAGACAATATATGCTTGTGTCTTGTGATTCATACATGTGCTCATGAATTAGCTCATTCATGTGTGCCTTTATATCCTCTCCCACGTTAACAAAGGAACGAGTTTTAAGTGAAAAAAAACTAGCTTGCAAACATAAATTTGTTAGCAGAAGGCCAAAATAGTGCTGGACAGTCCATGGTAGGACTGGTAGGTTAGGTAGCAAGCACAACTGCACAAGTGTAGACGAAAAGCTTAACCCACGTTCAGGAGTGGAGGGCAGGGACAAAGAGGGCAATTTTTTTTATGAGGGCTAAGAGAATAAACTAAATAAAAAGAGACAGCATATTAGTAATTATGAGCAAACTCTACGTATTTGCACTTGAAATGCTATAACTGTCGCTATAGCCTTTTTAAGGTAGGGTGCCGTTATTTGTCTTCATGTACAATTTAGCAGCTATAGCCTAATTTAGCTCCGTTATTAGCTGATTTAGAGGTGTACCGCTAAGCACCTTAGCCCGCTATTTAAAACTATGCTTGAAACATAAACAAGAAAGATTTTTTTCCCTAATTAACATGCTTGAAATGTATGAAATTGATTGTAGTCAAGTACTAATTAAAATTATCTTAACACTGTGCTTGGACAGTTGAACTATATAGATCAAGATGTCTCCAACTACATGTCTCGTCACCGTCTCGCAGCTCAAGGATAATGGATGGGAACTGCTGCACCAACTTAACAAAACCCTGAGTTAGGCCTTCTTGAAGTTTTTGTCCACTGCAAAGAAGCCAATGCACCTCTGCTTCAACTCTAGGCAGCTGTACATCTCAGCGCAAGCTAATGTTGTAGCAACTGTATCCACGGACACACTGTCCCATAATTTCTGGGCACAGAGAAGTTTCAAATCGATCAGCTGCAGCAAGCAAATGCTGTAACATCTCGGTTGGAGCATCCCCAAGCAGGCCAAGCTCGTCATCTCCTGGCAAAGAGTCAGTGTACATGAACTGAAGCATGACCTTAACGTTGCAGGAGCGATGTCGTGTAGATTGATGTGTGGCATTGTGGCCTCAGCCATGGAGCCCAGGAGCTCTGCCCGGAAGACCGGAGAGCGGGCGGCAAGCACAGCTCGATGTGCACGGAACGTCTCACCGTCAATGGTGAATGCCACGTCCGTCCCATCCGCGGTATCCAGGAGGGTGCCGAGATGCTTGACAATGTCCGAAGGCGGCACAGGAATAGGCTTGTCACTTAACACCCTGATGGTGCATAGAAACTTGATGTATCCGTCATCATTCACGTATCTGTGGATCAGATTGTTGGTATCATCCGGTAAACTGATGCGCCAGAAAAGCCTGCCATCATAAGGCATCTGAAATCGCCGTTTCCTCAACGCAGCAACCAAGACTGGCTGCTGATAGTCCTTGTCAATCAGGAGCACCTCGAAGATGGCCTTCACGCTGCGGCTGGACTTGCTCAGAAGGTCGAGGTAAATGCAAAGCTCCTCGCAACTTTTGTCTGGTTCCTCCGTCGTCAGCCCAAGCCCGCTCGGGTAGAAGTTTATCCTCCACACATACCCGCCGGCGGAGATGGCGTCGGAGTGAACGGCCTCGCCAGCGGCGAGGTGCATGGCTTGCTCGTAGTTTACTTTGAACTCGACGACGACGGCCGAGGCGGAATCCTTCGTGGTGGTCTGCGCCGCCGGCGCCTCGATCCGTCGCCCCCGACGTGCGCTGCCTGTTGCTTGCTGCATAATTAGGGCCAGGGAGATCGAGCGAGAGTAAATTTGACAGCGAAGTACTGGATCGGACAATTCACCGTTCATCAGGCAGGAAGGGGCGCCGCCGACCGGCTCTCCGGACTCCAGCGGTGCGTCTGGCGGCGGCAGTTGCCACAGCAATCTAGCGATAGCGAAGGGGCGCGGCCGGGATACGAAGGGTGGTGCTATGGGCCGGGGCCAATCATAATTCATAGGCTGGGCTCAACCGCTCAAGTGGCCGAAATAGGCCCATGCTGTGGTAGAGTTTGGAGAGGTACCTGACCGCACCCAAGTCTGCATCATATTCGACGTGGACTGCACGGATGCTATGCTGTGGTAGAGTTTGGAGCTAGTTTCATTTTTCTTTTTAAAAAAATCATGCTCTATCTTAAGGTGTCTAGTTTAAAGTTGTTTGAATCTTGATAAACTCATTTTGGTGCTTATTTGTTAGTAGAAGCTCACGTTATCTATTATAATTAGTCGATATTGATTAGTATTCGACTACGTAGAAGCATTAGTGGAGCGTCGTCAGGACAATTTATGCTTGGTGCCATGCATAAGTCGTCCGTGGTCGGATAATTAACATCAACTAATTATAATAAGATAACAAGAGCTTTTACTTAGCACATAAGCATGAAAGTGAGTCTATAAAGATTCAAACAATTTCAAGCTAGGCACAGATCGCTAACTGCCCGTTCACGACGGAGGTGTGGTTCCTCGTGCTGCAAGCTCTAGGCCTTCAGCTGCCACAACTAGCGCCCACCGCCAGATCCTGGTGGTGGCGGCTGCGATCCGGCATGCCCACCAGTAAACGGCCAGGGATGGACTCCTTATTCGCGGTGGTTTCTTGGCAAATTTGGAAAAGAACGAAACACAAGGTGCTTCAAACACAAGGTGCTTCAGGAATGGGTTGACGGCCATCAGCGACTTCCTCCCTCTCATCAAAGCCGAGGCCGACAGGTGGATTGAGGCGGGAGCGACTGGCCTGCGTAGGCTGGCAGGGCGGTAGTCTGTAGCTTTGAGGTTATAGCTGTTTCAGGTGTTGTTTCTCTTGATGTAATTGTTTTCCGATTTTCTGGGGCTCACGCGCCGCTCTCTTGTTTCATAAATTCTTCCCTTCTAATACAAAAATGCGCACTTTCGTGTGTATTCGCTAAAAAAAAGCTAGGCACCGATAGAGCATGATTTTAGGAAAAAAAATATGAAACTAGTTTTATACTTTTTTGAGGTAAAAAAAGTTTCTACATTTTTCTAAGATTAAACCAGATTTTATGATTTTTAATTACATTATTCTACATGTAAAAAAAATTAGATAAATTTTTCAAAAAAATTTACTGTTTTTTATATGTTTTATTAAAAATAATTCTAGTCTGATTTACTTCCCTGAACTTTCAACGTAGTCTGATTTACCCTCTTTGACGTGGTGCGACAGCAGCAAAACCACTGTCAAAACCACCGGAGGTGAAAAAACAAACAATTTTCAAAGTTGAGGAATGTTAAAAAGCTGGTTTTGTAGTTCAGGGAGGAAAATCAGACCATCACAGTTGTGAGATGTAAATTGGACATCTTCCTAGGTCAAGCAGAGGTGACAACACCCCCATTGGGCTATGGACGGAGACTTGCACGTACCGACACGCGCGGGAGGGCCCATGTTTGTTTTTCACTCAAATGTGTCATGCACTAGCTTTGGTCACTAAATCGGCGCACCTGGCACCTGTACATGTCCGCAGCAGCCGGGTAGTCGGGTGATCGGGTCACACTCACACTCACACATTGACATCGATCAGTGCGGTAGCGCTCGTTTGAGGGCCCGCAAGCGTGCTCGCTAGGGGACACGCTGGCCGCAGCAGCGTGCGTGCAGGCACCTCTGCCTAGAAGAGGTGTACTGTAGTACGTTGCTGATCTTCCACAACGACGCGGAAAAATGGGGTGGAGGCACCCTTGACGGCACGAAGGCGGACGATAGGGTCACGAGAAGGATTACATTCTGCCTCCATAATACCCCGTAATCCTGGTGGTGGTTCGAGCCACTCCTCCACCAGATTATTTCGGGATACTAATTTAGCACATTCATGAGCTAGTCTATTACATTCTCTACTCGAATAAACAAAACTAAACTCAACAAAGCTCCGGCTAAGGTCCTGAATCTGCTGAAGAACGGGGCCGATTTCTGAATTCTGGCACAAACGTTTCTCCCACAGCCTCACCAGGACCTGTGAATCAGTTTCCAGCTGTAGCCGCTGCATTCCAAGTTCTCGCGCAAGCAGCACTCCGTCGCGGCAAGCCAAAGCTTCCGTGGCCAGGACATTCAGACAATTGTCATACCATTTGGCCCTGCCTGCAATGCATCTTCCATCGTGATTGCGCAGCACCACGCCGGTGGTTCCCCGTCGATCTTCCGCACGGAAAGAAGCATCGACATTAATTGCATTTGATCCATCCCAGCTGAGGCCGCTGCCAATGCGCTGCCGAGCACGCTGCACCCCTTCTGACTTAGCCGGGTGTAGGAGCTGCCATAAGTCGTAAGCTGTATCCCTAACCCATTCAATTGCTTTCCTCATCGGCACACCTGAATTACCATGTCGACGTTGGTTCCTTGCCATCCACAAGGACCACATACCACACAGGATGACTGCCGTATCCTTCTCTGAGCAACAGCTGGAATCAACAATGTCTCTTGCCCATGTCTGAGAGTGCAACTTTGGTAGCTTCACTCCAGTTAGCTCTCTGGTCATTTCCCAGAAACGTCTGGCAACCGTGCACTCCACAAGCACATGCCTGGTGGACTCCTCATCTGCGCCACACACATCGCAGTTGGGCAGTCTTTCAATGTGACGCTTGAATAAGACACCTTTTGCTGGCAAAAACTCATTCACGACGCGCCACCAAAAGACCCAGACCTTTGGTTGTACACACAACTTCCAAATGCCATGTCCAGGTTCGGTCTTCTGAAGTCGACGCCAAATTTGTATCTCCCTGTTGCCATTGGTCATTATATAACTGTCTATAGGCTGACCGCACAGAATATATTCCGTGTTTCTTCAGCTCCCAAGCCCATCTGTCATCCACAGTACCCCTGATCGGCGTGCTTAGGATGACGTTAGCATCAACTCTGACAAAGACATGCTTGATCAAGGCTTCATTCCAGCCCCCGCTTGCTGTGATCAGTTCTGACACCGAGGTGACCGACGGATTATCAGGCATTACCAGCGGCTTGCCATCAAAGTGGTTTGGTAGCCATCTATCGTGCCAAATGTTTGTCAGGTTACCATCACCAATTCTCTTCACTAGGCCTTTCTCCAGCACCTCTCTGCCAGCTAAGATTGCACGCCACGTCTGACTGGCGTGTTTCCTTCTGGACGTTGTTAGAAAATCCGCATCATGATAATATCTCCCTTTTAAAACCTTTGCACATAGCGAGTTCGGGTTGTTAATGAGTCTCCAGCCCTGTTTTCCTAGCATTGCCAAATTGAACAGCCGTAGATCCCTGAAACCCATTCCACCCGCTATCTTTGGTCGGGTGAGGAGCTCCCAACGTCGCGAGTGCATGTGTCTATTATCTGCTGAACTCCCCTACCAATAATTCGAGATTACCGTCTTCATCTTCCGGCAAGTGTCTTTTGGAATGAGAAAGCAGCTCATTGAACAGGTAGGGACTGCCTGCGCGACCGATTTCAGCAGTACCTCCCTCCCTGCGCAACTCGCCTCCTTCCCACTCCATGCCCCTACCAACTTCTTCAGTCTGGTGGGCATGTACTTAAACGCCTCCTTAGTTGAGCGTCCAAGGGCCGTGGGGAGGCCCAGATACTTCTCTGCCAATGCCTCCTTATCTATCTATATCACCTCTTTCCGGTGGCGGATATAGGATTTTATCTAAGGGTATGCTGCCAAAAAAAATTAGATACAATTCAGCAAAACCATTTTTCAATTCGGTAACAATTGTAGAGTTGCAACCATTTGATATATGACACTAAATAATATGATAAGTCTTAAATTTAAAAGCACAAAATCACATATAAATAGTTCAAACATCATAATAATAGTTTAAAATTTAGATATAAAGAGTAAGAGACATACAATACTACTTATTTGACTTTTTTAGCCTACGCTTTCTGAGTCATGAATTTCTCAGTTATATCATCTTGGTCCACTTCAAAAACAAATCCGTGAATAATAAATGTAACTAGACAATCATATAAAAACTATCACTCATCTTGTTTCTAACTTTGTTTTCACTAGAACCATAGCAGGATTTCAACACTTATATGTTGGCACCAGTAGTAGACATTATTTTCTTACCTACCGAAAGAAAAAGAGAAAAGAGATTGAATCTCACCTAGATGCCCGACAGTCAGGCTAGCAGCGGAGCATTTCCATCTAACGATCTCGATCTTAATTACTTGGGCGCCTATGCGGCTTCGCCCGTCGATTCGAGGCGGCGAGCTGAGACTCCGTCGGCCGGCGGCGTCCGATCCAAAGCACTCCAAGTGCCGTCCGTCCCGTGGCAATTTCTCGTGGCCAAGGCGTCACCATATGGGGCCCTCACGAGTCACGTCGTGACCGCAGGCCGCGTTGCCATGTGAGGCCGTGGGCCTGGAAAGAAGGCATCGCAGCTTGTAAGCAGAAAGCAGCCCAGCCGCAGCATCCGTTGGTCATTTTCCAAGTTTTTTTTTTGTTCCTTTTACAAATCTACATGTATATGTACTCTATACTCACTAGATTTGCAGGGTATGCCAATCCGCCCCTGCCTCCTTCACCTCATCTTTGGCTTCATTCTGGCAATTGGAGCTGTAAAAAATGGCAGATTTATCTTTGTTTACCAACTGTCCAGAGCCAACACTATAGATTCTCAAAACTTCCTGGAGTCGATCAGCCCCTCTTCGCGACGCTTCAGAAAAGACAATGCAGTCATCCGCGAACAGCAAGTGCGAAATCCAGGGGGCATGAATACCAACACGTACTCCCCTTGATAGATGCACTGGCCCAATCGACCTTAGGAGATAGGACAAACCTTCTGAACAAAGCAAAAATAAATAAGGCGAGATCGGGTCACCTTGTCGAATGCCCCTTGTTGGTTTAAAAGGGGTAGAAAGATGACCATTCACCCTCACTGAAAATGAGACCGTGGTGACACATCTCATCACTGTTGTCACAAAATTATCTGAGAAGCCAAGCTGAAGCATAATGTCTTGTAAATATGCCCATTCAACTCGGTCGTAAGCCTTCGCCATATCAAGCTTGACAGCACAAGCTCCCATCTTCCCCTTTTTCCTCTTCAAATAGTGAATACACTCGTAGGCAACAAGCACATTGTCCATTATCAAGCGTCCCGGAACAAAAGCGCTCTGCTCCGCTGAGATAATCTCATCCAGAAAACCCGAAGTATGTTAGCAAGAATCTTGGAACAAAGTTTATAAATGACATTGCAGAGCGAGATAGGCCTGAATTCCTTTAGTTCCTATGGGTTCTTGATTTTTGGGATGAGTACGATTGTTGTCTGATTAACACCTTCAGGCATCTGTCCGCCATTAAGAAAATGCAGCACAACATTAGTAACACTGGACCCAATAGAAGCCCAATGAGTCTGAAAGAAACCGGCCGTGAACTCGTCCGGTCCTGGGGCTTTATTCACCCCCATCATAGCCAGAGCCTTGTCCACCTCCTGGGCTGTATAAGGAGCATCCAGCGCGTCATTCATGGGCGCTGTTATCCTAACCGGAACATGGTCTAAGATCTCCTGAACCGACAGCTCCGGTTGAGCAGAAAATAACACCTTGTAAAAGTCATTCGCCAAATCCTCCAAATCCTTCTAGTTCATGATCAGAGCACCCTCCGCGGATTTCAGAGCCTTAATATGATTGCTCTTTGCCCGCTCTTTCGATCTTGCCTGAAAGAGTTTTGTGTTTCGATCACCATCCTTAAGCCACGAAATACGCGATCTTTGCTTCTCCATGATTTCTTCTCTACTAAGTAGTTCGGCAATGTGAGACATCAACTGCTTCTCACGTCGAGAAGGCCCCGTATACAGTGACCGACTCCTCTCAATCTCCAGCTCCCGTCTCAGTTTTGCCAAGTCTTGCTGAACTGAACCAAACACTGTCCTCTCCCACTCCTGGAGCGAAGTCTGAACTCTCCCGAGCGTGGATTGCAGCTGGTTCATATCTTGAATTATTGCTGCTGGCCCCCAGGAGTCCTCCACACGTTTCATATAGGAGGGGTCCTGGCGCCACATATTTTCATATTTGAAACTCCTTCTTCTTCTTCCTCAGGATCGCCTGCCACGTTCACACTCTATGATCAGGCAGTAGTGATCTGACTCGGTCGTTTGCACGTGCCAGACCTTAATGTCACGAAACATAGCCATGAAAGCAGCATCTGCCAAAGCACGATCCAGCCGAACCTTGATGTTGTGGTCGTTTTGCTGCCTATTGTCCTAGGTATAAGGTAACCCAATGAAACCAAGGTCCATAAAACCACAAGCGTTCACCGCGTTCCGAAACCCATCCATTTGATGCTAAGGCCTTGTTACACCCCCAAATTGTTCCTGGGCATCTAGAATCTCATTGAAATCCCCGGCACAAAGCCATGGGACAGTACTCTGGGTACTTAGGAAACCCATCAACTCCCAACTCCGGTGCCTCCTCTCCCTCCTGGCTTCACCGTAGAAACCTGTGAAGCGACACAATTCCGCACCAAAGTTCTGATCAACAACAGCCACATCTATATGAAGCTTGTCATAGCTTTGCAGCTTCAAATAGACTTCATTCGTCCAAAGGAGAGCAAGTCCCCCTCCCTGTCCATAGCTGTCAACACCTAGCCCATTAGCAAGGCCAAGTTCTCTCCTCAATCCATCCACCGAGTCACCAAACACGCGTGTCTCAGAAATAAACACCAAAGTGGCTATGTAGCCGTATGAAGCTACGAACTTCTTGAATTGCCTCGGGCCACCCCAGGCCCCCGCAGTTCAGGCTCATGATTTTCATTGTGCCCGGCGGGGGCTGCTGTCCGCAGTCGCCGTCGATCCTGCATGTGAATGATTTGAGAAACGCCTCTGCTTCTTGGCCAAATCCTTTGAAGCATGCCCACCCGTTTCGTCCCCTTGCTTGGCCATCTGGTTAACACGGTCTGCAACCAGGCCAATAGGAACTAGGGCCATTTTGTCCACAGCCGGTAAGTTGAGGTCTGGCGTCTGGGAAGAGTCAGACCCTTTGGACTTTCTCTTTCTCACTTTTGGCTGCTCATCGCTCCTTTGAGCTTGGAAGAGTTGGCGATTTGCATTTGTTTCCGCCCGATCCCTTCCCGCTCTTGCCTCTGGTACTCTAGTCTTGAGAGGCGAGATCACCTCCTCCTCCTCTTCCTGATACGCACCTCGTTTAGAGTCTGCAGATCGTTTGTCATCCGACCTCGATGCCGAACTCCTCGTCTGCTTAGAAGCAGCTGACGTACCACTCCCGTACGACTCTGCTGCTGCCTCCGTGAAGCTTAGGATCTTCTTCTTCTTTACCTCCGAGGCTCGCAGCTTGAGATCATAGGGCAATTTCCCCCGATCATTGCGAACCAGCGGCTGAGCACACTCCAACTCTGAATGTCCCATGACGCCGCATGACAGGCAGTAGAAAGGGAGCTTTTCATACTGTATGTCAAACCATTCGGGATTTCCATTTCTTTTTGTTTTCAGTAGCACCCCTGCGAAGCGGCTTCGCCACCTCGATGACAACGCGAGCCCGAAGAAAAGAGCCACTGGCTTTCCCGTCTCTGTCCACATCCATCTTTTTCACTGCACCGATCAGGCTCATTGCCCGCTCACCATGGTGCTGATTCATCCAGCCTAACGTAAGGTTCATGATACGTACCCAAATATCCATATAGTCAAACCTGACTTCCGAAGGCCTCAGACGTTCATCATAGTTTTGCAGAATTAGGGCATGCCTCCCAACCATCCATGGTGAACCCGCCAGAGCCCACTCCATATCCTCCTGGAAGTTGAATTCTGCTACAAAAAGATTCTCCTCCTTTTCCCCAACCGTTCTAATCTTTAAGCCGAAGGGATTGCCCCATGCCGGCTTCATCGCCCGGTAGATGGTATTGGCGTGCACCGTGCCCGGTGACAGAACCTTGCCAACGATAGTCCACTCCACAACCGAGGCTTCATTCTCTTCCTCATCGTCACTAAACGCCGCTACGTCCCCTTCTTCTGCAGTCAGGCTCAGGTTGTGTAGCAGATCAGCGACGTTCTCATCCCGGTGACCCGACTTTCAACACCCGCTCGCAGCCATGGATGCGATCGTCGTGGAGACAAAGGTGTGCCGCACTCAGATCAGATGCGCGAGCACAAACCAAATCCGACCCAGGATCCTAGCGGCGTTAAACCCTAGCGGAAGATGTGGTCGACGGCGCCTGAAACGGCTAACCGTCGATATGCGGTGGCCGCCGCCGGTTGGGCACCGGTAGGCAGGGCGTGGACGTCGGTGTTCAAAGGGAAACACCGGCGGAGCTGTTTCAGATCGTCGACGAGACTCGTAGTGCGTTCTTGGATGACTGACTGATATGAGGAGTGTGTTGGCCATGAGAGGCCTGGCAGCCTGGCACAGACGTGATACGTGGACATTGCCAACTGCCAAGTGCACATCGGCTGCCTCTTTTAGAAGACGGTGCCGCATCGCAGTGGGAGTCTCAAACAATGAAGCTTGACTATTGGGCAATGGACATACTGATTCACCTGCTGATATTATATATTACTCTCTCGTCTCAAAATATAAGTGAACTTATAGCATTTAAAATTTGTTCCAAAATATATAATGAATTTTCTAGGTATGGTTCACCTGTTTAGAGTAGTTTTTTTTACCTTCTCCACTTTTAAAGTACAAAGCATTACAAGCTGAATAGTTTTCGACAGGGTAAATATATAATTTTCAAGTAACATTGATTTCCAAAAGACCTAGAAATACACTTAATTTGAGACGGATCGGAGGGCTATCAAGGTCATTTTTATCCTCTAGTTTTATCCTAATTAGGGTTGTCAAACATCTAGATCATTTAGATTGTAGATCTTTTTACCACCTTATCAGAAAATCCTGATTAGATTACAATCGTTTTTCTTATTAAAGCAGTTCCAAACAGGGGCTTGGATACATGTTAGTACATACATGTACATTCTCCACGTCCACCTGGTCCCATCTCTACCTTTCATTTCAAATGATCAATTCTTTGTCAAATTGACCTGAAAATCATGTGTATGAAATTGTGTCAAATATGTTTACATTGGAGCAAGCAAAAAGACAACGTCGAAACCAACGCCCAAGCAAGGAAGTCAACACACAGCATAGGGTCTTTCCATCCTTCAATTAATTAACGTCGTTATCGTTAATGCCTATGACGTGAGGAGGCCCTTTCGCGCCTAAATTTCAAATACGGATTCTGACGCAAAAAAGGTAAAAGGAAAAAAAAAACAAAAACAAAAACAAAAACAGGGAGCTAGATGCCCCTCGTGACCTACGGGTACCAGGCCCTCAAGGAATCCCTCGCCGCCGCCATCACCTCCTCCCAGCACGCCGCCGACCCCCGCCGCCCCCACGCGCTCGCCGTCGTCTCCAGCCTCGCCGCCAACGGCTACCTCGCGTCCCTCCTCGTCGCCCGCTACGCCCGCCTCGGCGACCCCGATGCCGCGCGCGGGGTCTTCGACGCAGCCGCCGCCGCCTCGTCCTCCTCCTCCCCCTCCGCGGCGCCGCCCAAGCCGCTCCTCTACAACGCCATGCTCCGGGGCTACCTTGCGCTGGGCCTCCCGCGCGAGGCCGCGGCGCTCCTCCGCGCCATGCTCGCGTCCGGCTCCTCCTGCGCGCCCGACCGCCACACGTACCACCTCGCCGCCACGGCCTGTGCGCGCGCCCCGGACCTCGAACTCGGCCGCCGCGTCGAGGCCGCTGCCGCGGCCTGCGGGCTCGCGGCGTCCGACGTCCTGGTGGCCACCGCGCTCATCGGGATGCACGCCAAGGCCGGGGACATGGGCGCCGCGCGCAGGGTGTTCGACAGAATGCTGCACCGGGACGCCGTGGCATGGAACGCCATGATTGGCGGGTATACGCGCGCGGGGCGCCTGGCCGAGGCTGTGGAGATGTTTGGCATGATGAGGTCTGCAGATGGAGCGGGGCCGACTGAGGCGACGCTCGTGAGCTTGGTTTCTGGTTATGCCGGGTTCGGTTCTTGGAAGGGCCGTGGTATGATGCATGCAGCTGTGATTAAGTCTGGCTTCCAGCACAGCCTCTTTGTTTCCAATGCTCTCCTGGAGATGTACGCGGAGTTGGGTTGTTTGAGTGAGGCGCTGTTGGTGTTCCGGCAGATGGAGGTGAAGGATTCTGTAACTTGGAGTTCGATGATTGGTGGACTTGTTCGGAATAGCAAACCAGGTTATGCTGTTAGGCTTTTCCACTGGATGCTCTTGAATTCGGAGGTGTCGGTCACACGGTCTATCTTGCTCAATGTGATCATGGCCTGCTCTGAGTTGGGGGACTGGAGAGAAGGAAAATGGATTGAAGAAAACTATGTCATGTGTAATGGCAGTGAATTCAAGAGAGATCCCTCTGTAGTAACCACACTGATATATATGTACGCAAAGTGCGGACAGTTAGATTTGTCTGAGAGTCTTCTCCATGGATCTGCAGAGGTTAGAGGCGACGTGGTTGCATGGAATGCCCTGATCAAAGGCTGTGGAGAGCTTGGACAAGTGGAAAAGGCAATTGGGTTTGCAATACAAATGCATAGGACAGGCATTGATCCGGACGCTGTTACATTCTTGGAGATTCTACCTATGGTTTCATTGATTCCATCACTGAAAAAGGGGATGGAAGTACATGCTCACATTGTTAAAAGAGGTTTCCAGAATGAACGGGCAATTGCCAATTCACTTATTTGCATGTATGGTCGATTTGGGAGTCTTGGTCTTTCAGTTGATGCATTTACTGAGATTATGGATAAGGATGCAATCTCTTGGGCTTCTATGATGCAGGTATATGCATGGAGTGGACTTGCAGCAGAAGTTGTTAAGCTTTTTGAGATGATGAAGAAAACAAAAGTACAACCGAACCAGTACACAATAATTGCTGTGTTGACTGCATGTAAAAACACAGGTCTTGTTGAGGAGGGAATGGGTCTGCTTAAGTGCATGAAAGAGCAGTATGGTCTGGAGCCAGTTATAGAGCATGTTTCATGTGTTGTTGATATGCTCTGTCATACTGGACGCTTGACTGATGCATATCACCTGATCCAGAGTTTCCACTCTGAACATGCAATAAACCCTATATTGTGGGGGGCATTACTAAGTGGTTCCCGCAATTGGGGGAATTTGGTGATTGGAGAAGCAGCAGCTAGGCATCTCTTGTCCTTGGATCCAGAAAACAGAGCTAACTATAAGATGCTGGCTGATATTTATGTTTCAATTGGGAGAAGGGACAGAGCCGGTGATGTCCTGAGAATGTCGATGACAAAAGAACTGGACTTGAGACCAGGCTGTAGCTGGACTGAAGGTGGCTAAAGACTGCAATACATGCTAGAAGGTATGATTTTAATATGATTGCATCAATAAGTGTGAATCAACATTTGAATCTCAGTTGGAATTTCTTGTGCCATATAAACATCACTTGTGTTAATATTAAGCAAAAAGTAATCTAGTGCCATTTCAAACTTCAAAATTGTACCTTGTCTCACTTATGATGTGGGTCCAAGCGTGATCAATGCTGTGTGAAAGATTAGGAGAGTTTGCAGTGGTTAACAAGTAGCTTCACAGGATTAAGAACACAAACATACATGTGTAAGGTTTTATTACCTTTTTGTGTGTGTGTGTATGGGGTGGGGGGGGGGGGTGGGGGGGTGGGGGGTGGGCATGAATTTCAAAGAAAAATTGAGAACAGAGGGAAATAAGTTAGCCATCACGACTATCATGCTGAACGTAGAGATCCTCTAGAATGCTCCCAAATTCAATATTAAGCGCTTGTGACTTGTGAGTTAGGGCATGCTTGGTTCTTTTACTGGCTTGCCTCGCCTTGCTTGGCCTGGCAAAGCTAACCTTGCCAGCCTGAGCAAGCCAAATTGGCTCACCCAAGGAAGCAAGGAAAAAGCTTGCCCGCACAGACTATGAGAAAATCTTGCCCAATAATCAAACACATGTCTCCCTCTAGTTCCTAGCTTGGCAAGGCAAAATAGTAGTAGGCAAAGGATCCAAGCAGCCCCTTAGTTAGAACTCTTATACTTTCTGAAATAGATGGATTATGAATATCTATGTTGGTAAGGTTTCCATCGTGGTCTCGTTGTTACTGTTATTTCTAAGGATCAACACCATGCAATATTGTACCATGTGCCTAAAAGACAATTACTGTTGTGTGCTGGTATTGTATTTGACAGTCAATTAATACTGCTCACCATCTCAGTGGAGCACATTATATGTCTGCACCAATAGCTTGAGATACATGCCAATGCCATAAAGCATATTCTTTTGCTTAGTTTATACATTTATTATTCCGTCTAGCCTACTTTTCTTATCTAGGTTAGGCCATGTAGACACTAACCATTCAACTTTTTCTTGAACACTCAACACTATGACGCTGAAAAGAACTGATATATGGGGACTAAAGAAATTTCTGGAGGTAGTCCCATTAAAGGCTATGTTATTAGGGCTCAATGGCATATTTTAAACTTCTTATAATTATTAAAGTATCACAGGGTCAAGTATAAATCAAGATGATTGAAATTTTGAGGGTAATGTTGGGCCTTATGATGATTGTTCATTTTATGGGAATTGTTGATGCAATTACTTCTCCAATGGGATAATAATAAATATATCATAGTCTCTGTTGATTCAGTTAATAAATATAAAACTATAAATGGTTGGAAAATTTGTTAAATGCCATCTCAGGGAGTCCTTTTGTTGGATACCATTGCAAATGTGAATGTCTAGGAACATTGGAATTTTATGTCATTTCCTTTGTCCAAAGTCACTGTCAGAACCATTGCCTTGTGTGTGTGTTTAACATAAATCAGCACCCTTTCTTTTCACAAATTTACCAAGAAGATTCGATCAGGACCTGTTATGAATTTGTGGTACAACCAACTGACTTTAATAGCTTCAAACCAAATCATGCAAAAAAGCTCAGTAGACAAAACACAGCATAGTACAGTGTACCTGTGTCGGTAGTGGTGGCTATCCCTGTCAGGACTTGGTTGTGTTCTATGAATTTTTTATGTGGGTATATGTTGTAAGTGGTCCAGGTTGCATAAAGTGGCATCTTCAGGCAGGTAGATCCCATGTATTCTTCTTACGTAATAATGTTAAACCTTTGTCTTTTTTGGTCAAGTCCTCATGATTTACTTACCACAGCCTCTAGAATCAATATGGGGAAGACCTCATTCTTTTTCCTAGGAACATGAACATCTTTTCTGGAGATAGAATCCACAATTTGAGAAGGTTCTGAACTTCTGAAATTTTCGTTCTAAAATATTTATTTTGAACGTAAATTTTCGTTCTGAAATATAATATTGAATTATTGGCATTACAGCATAGCCTGTTTCACATACAGTTTTACAATGTGCCAGAAGATCTTTTTCAGAGTAAATATAAATTAGTTCAGTTGGAAATTTCTGTTTGTGTTACTATTAATCCTCTAATGCCATTTCAAATTTGAAAGTTCAGCTTGTGTCACTGACGATGTGGGTCCAAGCCTGACACAGGATGTCATGTCAGAGATTAGGAAAGTTTGCAGTGGCGAACAAGTAGCTTGACAGAATGGAACACAAAGAGACATGTGTCAGGTTTTAATATCAACATGAAATGAGTGGGGAAATGTTAAGATGATCGTTATAGTTTAACTCAAAACAGAGGGCAGAAAGAAGCAAATTAATTAAGCACCTAGACCATTTAACTATTAAGTGATTGCAACTAATGAGTTAGTTAGAACTAGGAATCTTATATTTCTCGAATAGATGGAGTATGAATATCTATGTTGGTTAAAAGGTTTCCATCTTGGTCCATTTACTGTGCTTTTTTCTAAGAATTAACACAATGGATTTTTTTTAATTATGTGCATGGAAGACAGTTATTGCTGTTATACTATTTAACAGTCACTTAGTGCTTGTCACCATCTCAGTGGAGTACATTGCGTGGCTCCACCAATAACTTAAGGATCCATGCTATAAAGCTTTTTTTTATTGGTTTACATTTACTATTTCCATCTAGCCTACTTTTCTTATCTAGGTTAGGCCAAGTTTAAAAAGCTTTGTTGTTATTGTTGTAATTATTAGGGCAAGTAAACATTAACCAATCCATTACTTCTTGATCCCTATAATACTCAAAGGAACTGGAGATAACATGGATATCTTGAGCTAGTCTCATTGGAGGAGGAAAAAGGGGTTTAACAGTGTAGTGATTTTGGGTGCTTGGACACTTTGGATTCAGACGAACAAATGTGTTTTTGATGGTTCCTCTCCTTCTCTCAGAGATTCTCAACAATACTTTGAGGAAGAGATGAGGATGTGGAGTATGGTTGGAGCACGAAAGCTCCAAGTGTTGTCGGTCTTCCCTAGTAATAGGCGATGTGTCTTCGTTTTTTTTTTGCTGCAACCTGCCCTTGACATCCTGTTGGGTTAAGGGGTGGCTGGTATATACCCTTGACTTCTTTCTGGGTTAAGGGTGGTGTGTGTTTCTTTTGTTTGGGCTGTTT
>JAQSUU010000781.1:0-11903 GCA_038087645.1 Saccharum hybrid cultivar R570 | reverse complement strand
CCCGACACTCAAACAAAGATCCAACTCACACATAAGCATAATAATAAAGCAACTAGCACACCAAGATTCAAACCACACGACAGACTCGACTGACTCAACTAAGAACGTTCTTATTACATAAAGGACTCCTACTTCCTAAGGAAGTGGCTCATGCTCTAATGTCTCATAAATCTTGGACATGCCTTGGTTTGCTCGGAGCTCATCAATGGTTGCCTGGCACCTCTTGATAGTCTTCCCTTGTGCCTTCACCTTCTCTTCTAGCTGCAGCTTCCTATCCATCATATCATAAACAAAGTCCACCATCACTCGAGGTAGTGGCTCTAGCTGCACTGGATCTGTCATAGCCCATCCAAGTTCGGGTTGTGCACGAGGAAAGAAGCGATAAATGTCATGCTTCATAAGGTTAAAGCGAAGATAGCGTAGACCCATACATGCTTCAAAAGCAGCATCTTCAATGCTATCCTCTATAGTAGCTCGATGTCCCACGTGAGAGAACATCCTGTCCAGCTGATATGCTCCCTTGTCTTCCTTATGAGCAAAGATGCTTGCCCTTGCCTTCCAGTATGTGTCCTCCAGTGGATGAGTGTACTCCCAGCAGACGTACTCCACAGCTGGATGCCAATCAGCGAAGTAATCAGTGAGCATCCCCACCAGGCGAAGATGAGAGACAGCATTCCCTCCATTCCTGTGGTAGATCCTCACAGTCCACCCCATTGGAGCAGGTGGCATATCTTCAGGAGCTTCATATGATGGAGACGGGGGTTGTACTCCTCCATTAGCTTCCTCTTCATCATCTTCAATCTTGATGATTTCTGGATCTTCTTCGGGCTCAGGCTCTTCCTGAGGAGGTGCTGGTGCTTGGACTGGTGTTACAGGAGTCTGCTCCTGTTCCTGAGGTTCTGGCTCTTGTGGCTCTTCAGTTACATGCAGAGCACGAGGTGGGTAGTATCCTCCAGAGCTAATGCGGGCAGTCTTACGGTCACGGGCCATCTACAGAATTTTTAGATGAAGTTAGAATAGAGGCAAAATTTCATAATAGAATGTGACATAAGAAGCATAAAAATTTATCAAATAACAAGAGAAAGATAGTGAACATAAAAATAGTGTAAAGATGATACTAAATTGACCATTCTTAGCTAGGCTTGCGTCCTACAGTCAACAAGAGCTCTGATACCAATTTGTCACACCCATTTATCGACCAAATGGAATGCATACCCTTATGTGCGCCCAGAGATCAATCACACATAAGTTCACAAATTATAACAGAAGTATCATCACAAATGTTATTACATCACGATATTTAAACACATAGTCTTAACACAAATGTAGCGGAAGTATAAATAAAAAATCTCTCGTGGTAGCTCCAGTCACAGGTACATTGACTGGTTGACAGCAAGACTAGTAATCCTCAGGGAAGTAGGCGTAGTAGTCACTATTACCTCCATCTGTTACCCATCCGGGATTTTTATCCAAGTAAAAGAAATAAACAAGCGTAAGTACATCTCGTACTCAACAAGTGTAACATGGGGTTCATGAGGCTCAAAAGGCATATTCATTGGTTTATCAGCATGTAGCTTTTAGTTAGCATGATTTTAGCATAACGATAGCATCAAAATGTCTCCATATAAACATTAAACATATGATCCATGTGAAAAGATTAATGAATAGCAAAAAAATAATTATAAACAATTATTCAACTATTCCATAAGGGTCCAAGGCCACTCGTGACCGTGAGCACGGCTGTTATAACAGTTTTACACTCTGCAGAGGTTGTACACTTTCACTGTGAGTCGTGTTACCCAAATGCCCGGGTTAATTACTCCCAAAACACTACCAAGGTGAGCAGGCAGGGTAAACACTATGAAGTCTTTCGAAGGTTCGTCTAACAAGTTAGGGTCATTAGATTTCACTCGGCAAACAGATGTAGAGCCCCCCTTCCTGATGGCACAATAACACGCAGCCTATACACATGAGGACAGAGGCCGCACTATACCCGATTCGTCAAGCCATTCTTACGCCATAAAGGAATACCTCTAACAAGCTAGAAAAGGTCCTTCTATATGACTAAAGCTAGAGCCATATAGCCCCCACAGTTGTACTGTAAATCCCGGATTGTCGCTTATAGATGAGTCCTTATGGAGAGCAATTAGAGCATCAAAAATAACCCCATGCTCTTAAACAGTAATAAAATCATCTTTTAATGTTTATTGCATATTCCATTAGTCAAATTACATGATCATAGTCCATGTTTAAGCACTAGCCAAAATACTCAATGCAATTTAATAGGTACCAAGGTAAAGGATCAATCACTAAGTCATCCTTAACAAGGAATAAATGCATAATGATATTAATTGCATAAGGTGAATAGGACAACAAGGATAATCCCATGCTATACTTGCCTTGCTCAAACTGGTCCTGAAGATCTTGCTCGTAGTAAAGCTCTTGATCTCCAACGAATTTCTCACCGTCTATACTCGATCAATCATATCAACAACACACATCCAAAGGCAATCATGCATTAACAAACAAAACTATAATTAGAACAATACACCAACAGTAAGAAAATAAAATAAAAAGTCTTTAAAATGAATCTACAACTCGCTAGGATCACACAGACGCGAAGATCACGAAAATCGGATCTAAAACGACAAAGTTATGAATTTCCAAAGATTTCCTATAGAAGAATAAATACTTTAATAAAAACTCGTAAATAAATTAATCCAAACCTACTGTACAGTTGTATAATTACATAGAGTTCGCAAATATGAATCTAACGCAATTTGAATGGATCAAATCGGAGTTAAAACGAAAATTCTACAACTAAAACAATCTGAATGGCAAAACTGTAAATATCAGAAAACGTATTTTTCTTTTTCCGAAACGAATTACGTTTTCAACTAATCAAAGCGTATTCCACCGTTTTACGTTTTGGACCGCGGGTTTCAAACTCAGAAACCTCAGGGGCTCTTTTACAAAAATACACGCGAATCGGTATCGTCTAATGTGATCCGTCCGATTCAAAATGAACGGACGAGATTGAATCGGGGAGAGAGAAAAAAAGAAAGCCGGCGGCCACAGTGAATCCGGCGGCGGCGCCATGGCCGGTTGAAGCCGAGCTCGCCGGAGCTTGCAAAGAAGACCATCCCGAGCACCAAACGCCGAACCGAAAGCACCAAAAGAAAAAGCACATCACCGCGACCTTACCCCGCGCGAAAACGAGACCGAAGAGCAACCGGAGGGCGGCGGCTAGCTCGGCAAGGCGGCGGTGGAGGCGGAGCTCGTGGCGAGCCAACCCTAGGCGGTCTTGGCTGCGGAAAAAAAGTGGGATGAGGAGCGGGGAGGGCCGAGGGCTCCGTTTTATAGCTCCCAAGCATCACCGGTTATGGAAAGGAGGGAGATTCGAAGATCGAATCGGATCGGTTGAGGAAAGGAAAGAAGAATCCCGCCGGCGTCGGGAGGAAGAAGAAAGGAAAGTGGAAGACAGCCACTGACAAGCGGGTCCCACATGTCGGTGACACCAGGCGAACGCGGGCCGCGCGTGCGGGAATCAAGCTGGCGGGCCGCTGGCCGGCTCGGCCCAAGGGACGCGACGCGCGCGGGGAGAAGGAGGGGACTGGGCCGCGGCTTAGCAGGCCGAGCTCAGCTGAGGGAGAAAAACGGCCCGGTAGAAAAATCCTTTTCTTTTTCTTTTCCAATTTTTCAAATCCATTTTTCAAATGATTTTCAAATCAAATTTGAATTTGATTTAAACCACTCAATACAAAACTCCAAATGCAGCAGCATGAATGCTCAATCATGTTTCTACCCTTATATTTGATTTTAAATTTATAAAATTATTCTTATTCTAAATTTTGCATGCTTCACAAAAATAAATGTAAAAATCATATTTTTCCTATTTTTCTTCTTTTCAAATTTTTAGGGTGTTACAAAAGGTTGCCTCAATTTATACCTGCTATGGTTAATATTGTTTGCTCCTAATAAAGTGAGTGCTCTAGTACAGGTTCTAATATAGATGATAGGTTAATGATAATTAACTTGATGCCTAAGTATTAATGATTGATCATCTATATTAAGCTTTTATGCAAAATGTTGTCAAGCTAGCCCCACTTTATATCAGCCTTGCATGATCCTTGGTGTCACCTTATTTCTGGTTTCTGACGGGTAAGTCTAGCTGAGTACCTTCTTGTACTCAGGGTTTTATCCCCACTTGTTGCAGGTTGTGATGTATCATGGCGGCTGCAAGAGTTGGTCGGCTCCTGCCGTAGAGGCGGAGTGTGATCATGGGCATGATCCTTCTTATTTACCTTATCTCTAATGCTTATGTTGGAAGTCGACCGTGGTACTGGCATGTATTTGAAATAAGATTAATGTTAGTTTCAAATTACTTTGCTTCCGCTACTTTTCAATGTAAGTTGTAATAACTATGTTGAACCCCGATGTATATTGAATTACTTGTGAAATGGTTGTAATATGTGACTTGTTATGTTGAATCACTACGATCTTGGCTTATATGTTGGTTGGTTTAAAATCCCTCGTGATTTCATTGGACTACCGGAGTTATATGAGCTCAAGTGCAAGAATTTGATCACTCCCGTGATTGTTTTTGTACTTGTGCTCTTATAATTTGGACGGTTCCGTTACAGGCCGCGGCGCTGGAACGTGGTGGAGAGGGAGAACAGCGGCCGGTCGAGCGCGGTGGAGGGTGCTGCGGCGACGTGGTCACACTGGAGCACACACGCGGTGGAGAGTGCAGCGGCGGCGTGGTCACACTGGAGCACGCGCGTGGCAGTTCGGACATGGTGGTGGTGCAGTGAATGGAGAGGAACGGACGACACAAGGAGATGTGGTTTGGGACGAGTGGATACTCAAGTGGAGAGTCGGGCCATTGGGCTGGTGTCGTGGCCTATCAATGAAAACGTCCGAATGGACGGACGTACTTAGCACAGCATTACCGATATCGGATAGCATTGTGGTGGGAGCCTTATCGCTTCTGTGAAAGCCCGCATTCGCGTTACCAACGTCTGAACCAAACGCTATCGACTGGCCGGACTACGCAGAGAGGAGAGGAGCAAATAAGCAAGACGATGGAAGACCAATCCAATTACTCCAACCATATGAAGGCTCCAAACAAAAGCGTATGCTCTCCCTCCGATAAAACAAGCGGCCTCGGGGCTCAAGTACACCTCCGCCAGCTCCCTTTCTCAAGCACGGCTTCAAATTTAGTTTTAAGGGCTCAAGCATGGCCTTGTTGAAGTTGCTCTTAGGATTAGTCAGGCCCACAACCACAAGGAAGAATTAAAGAAACTAGAAAAGAATATTGGATCGTTGAAATTTGAACTATGGGCAGAAGAATGTACGTTAATAATAGATTATTAATCCATTCGCTATTGTGTTATTAGTACTATTCTTGGCTGGTAATTAGAGTTAGTATTTTTTTAGTCAATTGTAGTTACCCTAGCCTGTTGCGTGCCAACCAGCCATACAGCTCTATTTTTATCACAAGCTAGGCACGGGCACATACCCAAACTTAATTGCGGAAATTGATTGAGAATTGACACTAACTACAAATGCCAACCATTTGCAGGTACCAATGGTTCATATGAACACAATCTAGCGAAGCTTAGTCTTTGTAAATGTCTTGTAGGCACATATGTTAGTGTTAGTATAGGTTCTAGGTCTAGTGTACACCATAGCGGTGTGTTGGTGTGACTGAATAAAACGAGTGTGTTGGTGTGTGTTCAGCTGTACATTCAGATACAACTTGTATTATCAGATCTGAGGAACAAAAAAAACAACTATACATACTAGTCCATCTCCGTGCTTTTTGCATAAACTAAAATCTTAACAAACATCGATTTAGTTGCCCTTTCCCTCTTTGTTTATTTTTCAATGAAATACCCATATAGATACTTAATATTTTCTGTATGGTTATGATGAACATAATTTATCTTTTACTGTAAATGTTTTCACCGTCCATATCCATAGTTTTCCTCTCTATATGACACTTACTCGTGTGTCTTCAATATACATTTTGTTGAAATTTTGACTTACGGTGGGTCATGTTACATCCATGACTTTTGACGTTATGATTCTAGATTTAGGCTTCCAATTTTTGATCTTCTTAGTTGCTATAGTTTATTTCTCCAAATGTTAAGTTGAACCTCCTATGCATGCTTATTATAACTTTTATTCAAAACTCCGATTTTTGTATTTTACTAAAAATAATGATTTAGATTGCACTCTAAATTACTATTCAATGCATAAACAACCATTTAAGCCTAAAGCACATCACTCAAGATTGCAGTGGAGCTTGAAGTGACATCTAGGAAGAATACACAGTGTTGATCTCAAGATGATATCGGTGCCTATTTGGCAGAGCTCCCAACATAGGTTAAATCTAAGAGGACCTCTGCCAAACACTTTTTTAATAGAGAAGTGATTCTAGTTGATTATGTGAAGCGATACTTTGAAATGAACTATGAGTTTAGAGGTTGAAAAAAGTAGCTTCTCCTGATTCACTCCACACATGAAATTACTTTATGCATATAGTTTATCCTAGACAATATAGAGATCACTTTACATAGATAATTAAGAGCATAAGTAGCTCTACCAAATAAACCCTTACAGTGTGTTTGGTAACAACGTGGGAAGAGGCATCGGAACTAGAGAGAATTAAAATGGGAAATTGACTTTTAGTCCAAATCCCTTGTTTGGTTCGTGGAAGAAATAAGAAAGGGAATTGAAGAGGGAATTCATATCCCGTGTTTGGTGTGAGGGTTTTGAGGGGGAAATTAAAAGGCAAATCATGATGGACGGTGATAATCTATTTTTCTTTTAGTAAGAACACAATTCCCACCCAATTACCACCCCTCCCCTAGAGAATTGATTAGTGGGAATTGATCCTCTAAACTCCCCTTCCCCTTCCCACTAAATCTCCCATTCCCACAAAACAAAGATTTCTAAACTCATGTTCCATGCTCTCAATTACCCCCAACCAAACGAGCCAAAAGATCTCCAAGAGTTCTCCTATAGAGCCGCCTCAAGTCAAAATTAAGGTTTATAAAACAAAATCACCCTCCAATCATCCTCTATCAGACATCCTATATTTAGTGGTATCTTAAATCATCATCCCTCCCTCTCAAATTTAAGGTGGCATATTGTCCACCCTACAAGTTATTTGAGATGGAGTAATAGCTGAGGTAGAGAAATATATATTTAGGGGAGTTTGTTTGTTAGGATGCCCCTAATTAAATTTAGGACTCCTCAAGATCCTATTCATATTTAACCCCAACAGTCACTATTTAATCAGAAGGAATTTTGATTATTTTAAACATTAAATACAACATGGGAGGCTCCCACTTAAATATTTTATTGAT
The DNA here is from genome assembly GCA_038087645.1 of Saccharum hybrid cultivar R570. NCBI lineage: Eukaryota > Viridiplantae > Streptophyta > Magnoliopsida > Poales > Poaceae > Saccharum > Saccharum hybrid cultivar. The sequence continues at coordinate 4,527 of JAQSUU010000781.1, read as the reverse complement.
AAAAAGAACAAAAAGGAATTTAAAAAATGATCCGCACTAAACCCTTGCACTGTTCAAGATTGAATTTCGTCCATCAAAGAATATATGTACAGTAGGATTTTTCTTAAAAAAATAGTTGTCAACGGCAAAAAGTGAACTCGCCGCCGGCACACGTAGCAAGCCGAGAGAAACCGCGTGGAGCAGATTCCGAGCTCTCTCCGGACTTAGGAGGACATCGGACCATATGGTCGTGACCTAGGGCGTGCCAGTCAATTTAACCCTGTAATTGACAAGGAGAGAAAGATAATGAGTAATTTAAGGTGGAACATGTCGGTGTTGCTCCAGACAGTTCCAAACATGCGGCTAGATAGTTGATTCGATAAGGCTATCGACTAAATAGTCGATATCCAGCATGTTCATCGTACGAGATATTGAAAACGAACATTATTGGCAATTATCAAATATAAATGATATAAATCTAATGCCCATGATCATAAAACATGCAAAAACATAGTAGAGAGCTGATATGGATGAAAGTACTTGCATTGACTATACCTGTATTGGCTCAAAGACCTGGACAAAAACAAGTACAATAATAAGAGCCAATACACTTGCAATGCATGGGCCATCGGCAAAAATAGCCGATTCCAACGTAAACAGATGCATACCACGTGATCAATGTCACACCCTAAAATTTTTAATTTTGGGTTATGCTTAGAAAACTCTAAATAAAATAAATAATTTCAATATTTGAATAAATTTATTAGATAAGTTAAGTTGCTGCTAATTTAAATATAGAAAATTATGGTTTTAAACTTTTTCATATTAATTTGATAATGTGGTGTTTGTTGATGCTTGTCTTTGGTGTTGGTGAGTGCTATTATTTTCAAAATACCATAGGACGACATTTACTTCTCACCAGAATTTTTTTTGGTATTTTCTGGATTTAAAATTTCAATTTCTGTGAGCTTAATCTTTTTCCTTGATCTCTTCATTAATCTTTTCATGAGCTCAAAATTATTTAGTTGAGTTCCTTATCTTTCCAAGAGTCTCTAGGATTTTTGCCGTGATTTTTCAGAGCTCCGGGCTATTTTTCACGGCCAAAAAGGTAATTCTAGATTTTCTGGAATTATTTTATTCGCGGAATTAAAATAATCCCGAAATTAAGAAATTCCGAAAAGTTTCCAAACCATACGACTATATATATGCCGACGTAGCCCTCGACGCCCTGGTTTCAGAAGTACAACCCGTATCGTGAGCCGCCTCTCGTAGCTCCGTCCACCCCTTGCCAAGTTCTTCATCTACCGCTTGCGTTCCGGCGAACTCTCCGACGAGCTTTTTCGGCCAAACCGTCGCGTCCCGATGCCAGCCACCACCACCAAGAGGCAGCCCTCGTCGTTCTTTACACTGTGGTATATCCGTTTGCGCGAATCTATCACCGTTTCATCGAGTTTCCATCTCATCTTGCTTCTCTCCGGCGAGGTTCCACCATGGCCGACCGGAGCTCCTCCAGGCACAAGGTAGAAGATGATACTATTTATAGTTTTGCCACTAAACTTGTTTTGAGCATAAAATCTTCGTTTTAACTCCGATTTGACCCGTTCAAGTTGCGTTAGGTTCGTATTTGCGAGCTCTACATGTTAGTATGGCTGTACAGTAGGTTTGGGAAATTTAATTTTCGAGTTTATATTTAAGTTATTATTTATCTATAGGAAATCTTAGAAAATTCATAACTTTCACATTTTAAATCTGAATTTTGTGATCTTTACGTCTGTGTGATCGTTGTAACGTGTAGAAGAGTTTTACAAACTTTTTATACTGTTTTGCTACTATTGGTGTACTATTTTAATTATGTCTCTTTGTTTGCTTCGTATATGATTGCTCGGATGATTGTGTGTTGATGCTTGATGATCGAGTATAGACGGTGAGTAGTTTCTTGACGATCAGGAGTATTATTTTGAGCCAGACTAGCAGTATCAACAGGGAAGCTTTGATCAAGGCAAGTATAACATGGGACCATCCTTGTTGTCCTATTCATAGAAAATATTATACATATGCATGTGTTCTCCTTAACAACCATAGAGATTATAACGTAGCTATTGATATCTTGTTTTCTTGTCACCTATGGGTTATGCATTTGTGTATCTATTGCTAGTGCTTAATTATGAACAATGATCTTGTAATTTGACTAATGGATTAAGCAACCAACCATTAAGATGATTTTATTACTGTTGAAAAGGGGGCTAGAGCAAGAGGTTATATTGTTGCTCTGGTTTCTCTCCGTAAGGACTTACCTGTAAGTGATAACCGGGATTGACAGTACAGCTGTGAGGGCTATATGGCTCTGGCTCTGGCTCTAGTTGTTCAAGAGACCTTTTTCTAGCTTATTAGTGGTTACCTTAAATGGTGTAAGAATGACTTGCCACGTTGGGTGTAGGACAACCTCTAGTCTATGAGTATAGCTGAAAAGAAATTGTGCCATTTGAAAAGGGGTTCCTACATCTGCCTACCGAGTGAATCTAATGGCCCTAACTTGTTAGACGAACTTTTGAATGGGTTTATATGGTTTCCAATGTTTTGGGCCTTGCAAACCCACGCATTTGGAAGTCATGACTCATAGTGAAAGTGTACACCTCTGCGCAGAGTTTAATAAACTGGTATACTAGCTGTGCTCACGGACACGAGCGGCCTTGGGGATTCTTACAGAATAGTTGATCACCATTGTTATATCATGCTTAATTACTGTTGTTATTATTATGCTCATGTTAATGCTATTCATTATCCTTATTACAATTGATCATTGGTTCATTAATGGGAATTGGAATACCTTGATGCTACTCAATTGCTAATTATATGATGATTAAAAGCTAAACGCAGTCAAATAGTGCATAGCCTTTTGTGCCTCATGAATCCTGTGTTGTACTTGTTGAGTTCGACATGCTTGCTATTTCCCCAACACTCCAGTATGTAGTAAGGTGTTGCTTAAAAGAATGATAAAAAATGTAGTGGAGTTTTCAAAAGTCTATCAGAAGTGTTTGGCATACGGAACCACCAGTCAGCCGTCCCTGAGAAGAATAGAGCCTGAAGTTTAGTCACCGTTCTACGATACTCTGATGTAAGTATTATTATAGTTATATATATGTTAAATAAATAATATTGTTTTTGATACTTTTTCATTCTGACATATGTGTGGATTTCCTGGGCACACATATGATTAGTCTGGTTTTGTTCTTTAGAAAACTGGGTGTGACAATCAACCACTTGTCTAGTATAGATGGATCTAAAAGCTCATCAAATCTAACCTATCATCATTAACAGAGGGGGTCGAGTGAGTCGAAGACAACCATAATAATGATAACAAATTGAACTCTTAAAACACAAAGATCTATCCATATTTAGACAAGATTATGAGCACGTGTTACGAGCGTGAATGCACAAGCAAACGACCAAGGGGCCGATCTAAGTGGTTTTTTGTCGTATAACATGCAAACGTTTAAACACTGAAGCATAAGTAAATCTGCAAATCGACCAAACCCAATTTATGGCACTATCAATAGGTCGAACCGAATCGATGCAGCATTGATAGTAGAATAGCAAACTACAAGCCTAGCGATCAATAAACGTACTTATGTTTTGGCGGAATCATGGATGCGTGCCATACACGTGAAAGTTCATGCTATTGGCTAAAATAGCCAATAGAAACATAGCGAGTGGATGATGTCATGTCTCCCCTAACGAGTAGATCCTTTAACCAACAATATCCGATCTAGTGTGCGACCAATAGGTTGGTAACGAAGACAGCAAACCGGAGATTGATGACTAACAAACCTATTCCCGAGCGGAAACTGGGCTTCAAACACCCGTTATGATCGATCAAGATCAAGATAAAACAGCCAATAAACGGGATCTATTGTCAACGGTTGGACCTTACAATAAAACAGTCGATAGACGATAGATCGAAGGATGAAGATCGAGAAATCTTTAATCTAGACTGAGCAATTAGTGATATTATGCTAAATAGTAAACTATTTAACACAATATCAATAACTAATCCGTATCAAAATTTGTATGAGAACATGCCAGACCGATGTAATCATACAAATTTTGATAAGAATCAAAGAGTAACTTGTATTAGTGATTGTAAGAAATATGAGCCGGACTGATGCAATCTTACAATAGCTGATGATAACTAACTTATACAAAGCTTATAAGAGGTCAAACCTAACCGATGCAGCCTTACAAACAAAGTATAAGTCGTGACGAATACTCACAAACAAGCCGGAGGTTGGACCTAACCGATGGCAGCCCTGCTCGCTCGAAGAATTTGCCAAGATCTACTCTACTCCTACTCCTAAGGGGTGGCAAGGGGCCGAAAAAAGGTAAAGGTACTTGTTTTGATTGATGTGTGGATATTTATTACAATAGCCGAGGTTCAATATTTATACCCGAGGCTTAACTATGAGTCCTGGTTGAACAAGACTGGTTTCAAAACTTGGGAAAGAAAACAAAATATCCTAAATTAAGATAACTTGGACCCAATCTTCCCCT